>VXBT01003405.1:1256-46003 GCA_013400235.1 Oriolus oriolus | reverse complement strand
CCCCCCCCGCCCCCCGCGAGCCTCACGCTGCCGGGCCGCCGCCTCCCGGCCGCTGATTGGCTGCCCGCTCTGGCCAATAGGAAGCTGCCCCGGTCTCCGCCCCGCACCGCCCGCCAGCGGGGTCAGGGGTGGATCCCTCGGGCCCGCTGTCTGATTGGCCGGGCCGCCTGTCAGTCACTGNCGGCGGGGCTGGGGCGGCGGGGCTGACATGGAGGGCGAGGCGGTCAGCGGGGCGCAGCTCATCGCCCAGGCCCTCAGGGCGCAAGTAAGAGCGCGGGGCGGGGAGCGGCAGCCTGCGGGCCGGGACAGCCTGCCGCGAGCGAATGTGCGCGGCCGCACTTGGGCGGAAAGGGCTCGCCCCGCCGCTTTGTGGGAGGGAGCGAAGGAGGAAGGGAGGTCCCGCCGCACAGCCCCGGGAGCGGCCCGGCCCCGGTGCCGCCGGGGCAGCCCTGAGCTGCTGACCCCGGGGCGGCGTTCCCCAGGCCGGCACTGATTCCCTTCTTCTGCCGAGCCTGCCCCGTTCCCGAGCCTGCCCCTTGCCGAGCTCAGCCGATGCCCCCGTTACCACCAAGCAATGCCGAGGGTGCTCTGCGGCTCTCGCCGTGACAGCTGGATGTGCCTCCTGCGCCTCCTTTGCAGTGACGACAACTGTGTGTTGTCTCTAAAGAGGAGATGCTGCTGACCTGGCACGGGTCTTGAGAGACGACTTTGCGTTCCGCCTGTGAACCATAGAAAAGTAGTTCAGTTATAATCCAGATAAGCATAGTCTTCTTTATCTCTTTGTTTCTGTGGGCACGGTACTATCCCAACCATTCCTTGGGGCCTTTTTGCCCTTGATTTTCTGAGAAAGTGTAAAAACACAAGGTGCCATGAGGCATTTTCAGAGTGGAGGAAGCTGACATACTGAGAATCAGGAAAGTGACATAGCAGAGACGTCCCAGGTAAGAACTGGTTGGTAGAAAGCACTAAACACACACTGACCGAGGTACTGAACCATTGTCCCACTGCTTGTAGACCCCTAAAATCCAGGGCTTTCACAACCACAGAGAGCTGAGCTACAAACACTAGCTGATGCCAGCTCTATATGCTTCCACAGTGACCTGTGAGCTTCTCTGGGACTGTATATGTTGTTACATTTTAGTTTTAGACTGCCTGTGTAGTTAGCATGTGTGTGTTTGACATGTGCTTATTAAAGCTGTCTTTGGGGAAAAAATAGTCTGACTTTTTCCAACATTTTTCTTTCTAGAATATTGAATACATGTTTGGCATTGTTGGTATTCCAGTCACTGAAATCGCAATTGCAGCCCAGGCAGTTGGAATAAAATATGTGGGAATGAGAAACGAACAAGCTGTAAGTGTATATCTGTAGTGGGACCAACCCTCTCCTTAACTGTTTCACAATGGAATGAAGCCCAGTTTAATTTCTCTTACTAGAAAGAATGGGGTCTCTGAACGTTCCTTTAAAGAACTTGTACAGAAGCAGCCACTGTTATTTTGGAATAATGGAGAACATTGGTGCATTGGGTTGAGTGTTTGTTTGTGCCCTTCTTTCCCCACTTCCATTTTAAAGTGACCCCTCCGAAGCGAGTTGCATCTTTTTAATTTAAAAATGCTATTCTCCAATAAGGGAACAAGAATAGGAAAAAAGGAAGAAAAAAAGAATTTAAAGACAGTATGTGATAGAGAACAAAAAAAATTAATCAAACTTATCTCCTTCAAGTGATATAATGTCAGACTTTATGTGCCAGGTTTTGAGATACTCATCCAGGGCTTTTTGTTTTTCTGTAGCTTTCTAGACACTTTCCAATAGTCTTCTTTCTTAAATTTTTTTACTGTTTCCTTTTACTGATGTCTTCCCTTCCAAACTGGGACAATATTATCATTCTCACTCCAATTGGTAATATTTTAATTATTTTTAGGACTTTATTACTTACCTCTTTACTTTTTTTTCCCTTGTCTATGTGGTGTTCTTAAGTGCCCAAAGAGGAAGGTTTTCCTGTTGACTGATAAACTTGTTCTGACAATTTAAATAATTATGGTTTTTTTCCTTAACTATGTTTTAAAAGCTCACGAAACAGCAAACCATAGAGAGTAACAATGCTTCCAAGTGCTCAAAATCAAGCATGAGCATATGCTTAGACTCTCTTATTTATGTATATTTCAACTTAATTGTGTACATATCAGAAAATAGAGTCAAGCTCCTCAGCGTTTTGGTGTTATGCTGCTAGTTCTGCATTTGTGTGGTTTCCCACAGTAGTAACTCTTTTAATCTCAGTAGTTTCTTGGGTGGTCTGAGGTTGAAGATAATAACCTCGGGTTTATACCTTGTTTTCAAGGGCTGCTGCACAAGATAGGGAGCTGGCTGCTAGCTACTGAACTGGTGGCAGATGGACCAGCAGCTTTCCATACTTGGAGCTAGTCTACAGCAGTTGCCAGTTTTCCTGAATTTATGTAGTTAATAACCTTTTGGATTGCCCCAGTCCTCAACAAAGTATTGTAACAGTAGCTCTCCTAAAACAGGTGGTTGTGAGCTGTATGTTTTTGCTCTCGAATCCTTACATCCTTGTATTGGAATGTGAGATTTTAGAGGAATGCATGTCTCTATGGAAAATCTGTAATATATGAGAGAGGCAAATGTATACAAACATGTTTAAAAGGTGTATTTGAGTCTTTGAAGGACTGGGAATTGAGCACAGGCTTTATGTTCCTGTAGGCCATTTAGCAAATATTCTAGTTTTAGCTGTGGTTACTAACGGGATTAAAATTAATTTCCTCATGTGTGTCTGTAATTAACAGAGAAGATTGCTTTGCACTGCCAAATGAGATGCTGTTCTATTTATTACTCTTTACTAGATGAAGAAGACAAACATTCTGCTGTGTAAATAATGAGCTGCTTTTGCTTAGTGGAATAAAAATAACACAAAGACTTGTTTTAATGTCAAGATGTCAGGACTTCTCTTCTTTGGGGAGTGGAAAAGGATGAATGAAGATGAGAGTTTTGGTTTGTTCTTTATCCTCAATGAATAATAGAGTAACTGCTTGGCAGAGGAGAAGGTGAAAGGTTATGTATAGTATATTCAAGATATACTCAGTATTTACATGTCATAGATTCAAATGTCACAGTTGTGTGGTCTGGCTGGAGAGGATGTGTATACAGCTGCTTCCTTTGTTGGTGAAGGCAGCTGTATATGATATAAGATATATGGAAAATTAAGGGGTTTTTTCCAGAGGTTGAGTTTCTACCTCATTTCTAGGCCAGATGTAGCAAAAGGATTTCCCTGTAAAAGTGGTAAAAGTTTAATTAGTAGTGTTCATAGGAAATAAGGCCCATAAACAAGTTAAAACACAAAAAAACCCTCATGATAAGATAATAATCAAGCAATGTACTTGTTGGTTGTTATGTTCTTATTCTGCCCAGGACGGCGGTGGAGTCCCCATCCCTGGAGGTGTTCGGAAACGACTGGCATGGCACTTAGTGTCATGGACTAGGTGACAAGATGGTGATTGGTCACATGTTGGATTCAATGATCTTGGAGGTCTTTTCCAACCTTAATGATTCTGTGAAAAGCTCATGAAACTGCAGGATAGAAACAGCTGATTAAAGCATGAAGCTAAAAGTAGCACCACCAATACCCATAAGCCGGTTTCCTGTGGCCTGTAATATGGCATAAGTTTGCCAGAAGCAGTTCACCTGCATCCATATGCCCTTTGAACACGGAAAAATTGTGTTGCAACTCCATAGGGGCGTGTGTTTTGTGTATCTGTCCCTGGGTAATTAGAGATTGCTGTGATTGTTTAGAAGACTGATAACCCAGATCAGTTCTAAACTTCAAAAACCCCCTTTACTATATGGTTATTTGTTAACAGCACACGTTGCTTGTGTTTGGTTCTTAATCTTCAGTAATAATTATCACTGCATATTCAGAGCAATCTCTTGATATTAGTATCCTAAGTTAGCTGTGAGCATAAATATGCTGGAGTTGGTGCAGCTGTCAAGGGAATAGGGCTCGAGAACCCTGTAGTAATGGCAGCTGGAACCAAAGTGCGCATCTTATCACCAGAGTACTCAATAATAACTGACAAATCAAATCTCTGTTCTATTTACAAATGAAAGAGGCAGGTTCTAAGGCCAGAAGCTTACTTTTAAAAAGTTACAAAATATTGCAAAATTAGGGTTTTTTCCGTTAAGTGTTAGAACTTGCTGAATTCAAAGCAAGAGCATGAAAATATGAGAGTGGGCAATGTCACACGTGAATTCTGGAGTTTTGCAGTCACCTGTAAACTTCTGTTTCTGCTTGATCACATACTGTCTTTTTACCAGGTGAAATTTACATCCAAATGTTTAATATCACTGCAGGAATAGCATAAAAACATACTCTGCAATAGCACTGCTGATAAGCTATGCTGACACATGTTGTAGATGTTACTTTTGTGATTTTTTGTTCAAAACACAATTTTTCTTTAAATGTCAATGTAGCTAAAGCAAAGTGGAACGAGAAGTATTTCAGCAGCACAGCTTGTAAAAGACAATCCCAAATTGTCTAATTATTGTCTCCAGTGTGAGACTTCAACCTTTTGCTTGAGTTTTGAAATACACTGTTTCTGAAATACAATTCGGAATGGTTGGATTTCTGCTTGTTGTCTTTCTCTTACAAGTCTCTCTTCCAAACTAGTCTGGAAGGCAGTGGAAATCAGAAGTTTCAGGCATTGTTCTATTCATTTTGCTTCCTTGGTTTTAGTTGGATTTTTTTATCTGGTTGATTTTTTTCTTTTTTGAATCCCAAATATTCCTAATGTAATATCTTGTAACAACAGGAGCCTGAAATGTGGAGAGAAGTGGTGAAGAGTCTTGAGATTTTCCACAATCTTTATGGACACATAATGGGAAGGGTGAAGTGGTGATTTTACTTTTAAGCTCTGATAGTCAGGGAGGAATCTATAGCTGCTTATTTTCAGTATTTTTGTTGAAAGTTATGTACAAAATATCATGAAATGTATATATAATAATAATTGTATCATTAACACCAGTATTTTCAACAGGCTTGTTATGCTGCATCTGCTGTTGGATATTTGACTGGCAGGTATGTAAAGAGTCTGCAAAGCTGTTAAGAAATGCTCACTAGTTAAGAATTACCATTTTTTATCTCATCATCTAGAATAACAAGTGTCTCTGCCTGAATTAAAGTGCAGTAAAATTTGTATTGAATCAGATATACTTCTTCCAGTGTGAGCTTTCTTCATTGGTAACTGCTGATAAAGGGCAGTTGAGAAAACTGCAGACGTAAGTTTACCAAATTGCATATAAACGTTAGGTGGTGGAGCAAATGCAATAGAAGAAGTCAGGAGCTGTGTTAGGATAAGCCTGTGTATATTGCACACCTCTGTGTGGGTGGCACATAATTGTTCACTTGCTTTTCCAGTTGGATTGATACATCTTCATAGTTTCTGATTTCCATGTCTGTCTTTAGTCAGTCATACAAATTCCTAGCCGTTCATGAATTTTGATGACATGAGTAAAACTTTAATAGTCTAAATTTCAGCACCTTACTAATTTTAGTTGATTATTTATTTGGTGTTCCCTGTGCTCACGTTTCTTTTCTCTCTTTCTCTTTTTTCCTTTTTGTATTTTCTCTGTAGACCAGGAGTATGTCTTGTAGTGTCCGGTCCAGGTTTCTTACACGCCCTTGGTGGGATGGCAAATGCAACCATTAACTGCTGGTAATTTAACTGCATTTTCCCTTTAAAATTCCAATAATTGTGTGTTGTTATTTGTTTCAGATGTTGAGCTCCACGGTATTTAGTGTTTTCATTTTTTCCCCTTTCATGTGGATAATGAGAAACTAATTCTTCCTTTGTCAACCTTAAAATTAATTTCGTTCCACTTTCTGTGTTCTCATGGATAAAATTCTTCTTTTGTCCTAGTCCATTGTGTGTCTATTAGAAAGTCTATCAGTCTAGCTGGTTGTATGGATGTGTTTGAAAAGGAAGTCAGTATTAGCCTGTAATGCTTTCATGATCATGGAGATCATCTTAAATGTGTTTTCTAAATTTAAATTCATACTGCCTTTGAATTACTGTATTTCATATGTGGATAAATTGACAACTGCATTGTTAAAATCCCTATTTGCTCCCCACGCAGACATTTAGAGCAGTAATTAAGTATTGAATTAAACGATGTACAGAGGGATAGTAGTTACTCCTATAAGCCTTCACTGAGACGTGACAGCTTTATCTGGTCTGCCGCTGAAAGCTGTTCAGAAAGCTGTACTGAGGTATTTTGGGAAGAAGTTGTAGCAATACCAAGCAGATGTGTTCACAGAACAGAATGTGATCCAGAACAGTGTGATCTGGAACACTGAATTAGCAGTGACTGATGGACGAGGGAAGCTCAGTAATGGGAACGCTAGCAAATCAAGTCTGACATTTTGAAAAAAGACCTCTAGTGTTCAAGTTATTTTTGTTAAAAATTAGTTGTTGACTAAAGTTTTGCTATCACTTTGTGACCTGAGACTAAAAAAGGAAGATCATATGAAAACCCTGCTTTTGAACAGTCAGGGGTTTGGTTATAAGAAAGAAGCGTTCATGTCATTTACTTATGGATTTGCCGGACACATTTTTGAGGGTAAAATGCATTTTCGAGGGTAAAACCTCTTGGTGTTTCATGCTGCAAATTACCTGCCATGCTGCTGGCTCCTGTCCTGTCTCATTCTGAGCAAGATTTTGTACTGCAGTCTGGCTATGACAATTGACTCCAAAGATAAGTGTGTGATAGCTGACAAGATTTGGAGTAAACACTAGCATGCTGAAGTACCATGCTCTTTCCCTGAAGTTGCAGTTAATTTTTTTTTTCATTTTACTGAAGTTCTTCTCCTACAAGTCCATAAGACTTAGCATTTTTATTTTCATAGTAGTCAATGTTCTTTCTGCCTCACTGTTGGTTTTGACTTGCTTTATGAGCACTGCTCTTCAAAATGTCTACAATATTGTGACAGTAGTACAATGATTTCCTCGAGGGAAAAACTTCTTTCTAGTTAGAATTATGTAAAACTTCAAGAGCAGAACTAAACCTTTTCAAGATATAGCTGTTAAAGTTGGCTTTCTAAAAAGTAGACCAGTTTTGTAATTGTGTTTCATTATTGGGAAGTAGTAGTTACTTTGTTCATTAAAACATGTAAAGAAATTTGGAAAAGGCAAGTGAGAGGAACATAGAGTTTGTTGCTGTCAAACAGTCTTGTTATATATGGATAGTGATAATCATTTTGCTGAGGGGAGAGAATAAGCAGAATAAAATGTGTAGAGCAATCACAAAGTGCATTTTTTCGTAACGTTTTTTCATAGAGGTAAGATACAGCCTGAAATTCTCATCTCACTGTCCCAGGGGATTAGAACTGAGATTTTTTGATTTATGGTGGAGAAATGGCCTGGTTATGAAGCTTGGATCTAGATACACATATCCCCAAGTCTTATGGGTGATTAAATTTAGGATTATGCATGGAGCACTCTGTAAATGCTTCAGCCTGATACATTGTATAGGTAAATGCAGTCAAAGGAAAGGCCCTATCCAAAGAGAAATTGTTTAAGAGAAAAAGCCTAGAAAGCTATTGACCCAATATTTCAATATAGTGCAGATGAATAAGCAGATTAATAAAACATCTTTCTTCTGTTGACTCAGCATTTAGCATTTTAAGGAGTTTGACCTACAATTTGAATAAAAGACAGGTTTTCATTCACTGCAGGAAAATTATTTATTGTATTTTGTGGAAATTACAATAAAAATGTGCTCCTGTGAAATGTATAAACCTCATTGTAAACTAATACTGCCTTCCTCACATAGCCGTGAACTAATTTAAGATCAGGACTGCTTGCAAGCACATTATTTTTTTGTTCAATTCTTTGGGTTTTGGGGTTTTTTTACTAAAAACAAAATGCAGGGAATTGTGCTCTCAGCCAGCTAACTTCTGCTGTGTTCCAAATTGTATACAAAGAAAACATAATGTTTTTCAAAAATTGTATCCTAGCTTGTTTCTTAGTTCTAGTGCATGTTACAATACCCTTTATAAACACACATCTTAATAATACTTTTTAGACCAGTCAATACTTTTTAACTTCTTATTAGGTGTTGTCATTCCCTCAAACCACCATGTCACCTATATTATCAAACTTGAATGAAAATTGCCTGCAATGTGATTTGGCTTTAGAACTTCTATGATGCAAGTCACGTAATATGGCCAAATTGTCCTAAAGCTACTGGCCCAAAAGCTGCTGGGAAGGCTATGGGCTGACACTCTGATATTTAGAATCCATTTCTGTATTCTGTGTCTATTCCTGTAGAGATCTGTGGATGGTAATGGTGCACAGCACACCAAGAGCAGTAGGGTTTGACTGCAAGGATAGAGGTGTGATTGCAGTTATTAAAAAAAAAAATATATGTATATGTGCTTATGGGGTTTTTTGTTTGTTTGTTTTTTTAATATACTTTTCTAGGCCTTTGATTGTTATTGGAGGTTCTTCTGACAGAAATCAGGAAACCATGGGAGCTTTCCAAGAATTCCCACAGGTACACAGACATACAACTTTCTACAGGAAGGTGTCAGTTAAATAATTGTTGTTTCTTCATTATTATAGGAAAAACAATCCCAAACACTAACATTTCCTAGGAGATCTCATAATGCTGTTGATTTGCTCCATCTACTGGTTTAAAATTGACATTGTATAAATACAGCAGATTGCCTGGAATGTCTTTGTCCCTACTCATGTTAGAATTCATACTCTGTTTTAGGTTCTCAGCTAGTATAAATTACCCTTGTTTGTTCTGAGATGGACAAAAGCAGAATGTCCAAGGAAAGAAACCAATTTGTGGGGAAGGAAAAAAAAAACCCAAAAACTTAAGCACTCAGAGGAATGAGTATGGTTTTGACAGTTTTCACCAGCATCTACTGCATTTTTCTATGGGGAAGTTTTCACCTTGTTGCTTTTCATCTGATATTTCTTTCATTTTATTCATATTGAAATGAGATGGAAATGGGCAAATCACTTTGATAAATCAGCATAAGGGTTATTTGCTTTTATTCAGGTTGAAGCTGGCAGGCTGTACAACAAGCTGTCTGTCCGCCCAAGCAGCCTGGAAGTTATTCCTGCTGTTATTGAAAAGGTATGAAAAAATACAAAATTAACAACAGAACATCAGGCAACTGTCTCCTGTTTTAAGTGTTGAGGGTTTATTCTTGTATAGTTGTTACTGTAAGTAATTTGATCCAGCAGATATGAGGTGATGGTTGATTGAGTAAATTAACAACTGAGGATAAGTTTCTGCCTTATGAATAATGCTATGGAATAGGCTAGAAATAGATTCTAATCTAATCTGATTCTTACTGATCCCTGCAGTGTTTTTTGTTAGCTTCAGAGAGAGTTGGAAAATTTTTGTGAAATAAATGCTTTTAGGGAGAGATGCAATAGCTAGAAATGTAATGCTTCAGCTGTTTTACCACTGTCATGTGAAGGAGGTTTGGAGGGGGGGCAGTGGAGATGGTTATGTTTGGGGTTTGAGCTTGGTTGTTGCTTTGTTGGGTTTTTTTGAGAGTGAGAGAAAGCACATCCTTATCTCAATGTTTCAGAGAGGATTAGAGAAGTCTCTTGGTACTGCTGTAGCAGCCCTTCAGCCATGTCAGCCCAAATTCTGCATACAGTCATACTGTGTCCAGAAGTGCAAATTCAGCAGAGCATCTACCTGCAATAGAAGAACTGGAATCAAAAGTAATAGAAAATGGAGGCTTTGGTTATCTTGGTTTTACTCTGTTTGTGCTACTTTAAATAGAATTCAGCATGCATGTTTAATTTTGTATCTCCAGACATAACAGCTGATAATGCAATTGTCTCATTGTAAATTAAACAAAGAATTTAATGCTGTACATCTGCTGAAAGGCCCCGGCTGGTATATAAGGGAAAGTATAAATAGGTATCAAAACTTTGATTTATTGGTATAAATCAAGCCATGGAAAATGTAAATAGTATCAAGACTTGAATTTATTGGTATAAATTAAGCCATGGAAGCTTCCCCTGTGATGAATCAGCAAAATGAAACTGTGCACCTTGTCTGCCTACAGAAGAGTTTTCTTGCTTTTTTGAATGTAAGTATTTTTAAAATCCTGTCAAACAGTGATTAAAACTGTGACTGTATGTTTTCTAGGCTGTAAGAACCAGTATGTATGGTCGTCCAGGTTCCTGCTATATTGACATACCCGGGGATTTTGTGAATCTTCAGGTGAATAAGAGCTCTGTCAAGTGCGTAAAGATTACGTTCATTATTTTTCAAGTCACTGAACAAAAGAAAATTCACTTACAGGTTAATTTCATATTTTATTTTCCTACAACAAGAAAATCCAGCCTCTAAATGTAACATTCCATTGTGACATGATACAGATTACAGTTTCTAATGAAATGTGCAAAAAAGAATGAGTTAATACGGTAATATAACAATGTCACTCTGTAAATCCCTGAAACAACACTACCTACAAGATTAAAGAAACAAGGAGGGAAAACTTCAAAGCCTGTTTTAAAAAAATATATCCTGTTCTAATGAATGCTGTAACATGGTGTGTAGCAACTGCAATTTTATGCTTAACAATAGGTTTTGTCTTTCAACGTTTCTTGTTTTGAATTTTTTAAAGAGCCTCTTTTGTTTTGCTTGGCTTCAGGTACATGGAATGCTGCCTGCCACCTCCCATCAGCATGGCTGAACACTCTGCTGTATCCAAAGCAGCCTCTGTCATTGCTCTTTCCAAGCAGCCTCTGCTCATCATTGGCAAAGGTAGAATGCTTTGATGTAGCTTTGAACTGTGCACGTTCAGGACAAGAACAGGCATTGCTTTTCCCCAGGAGTGCTACCCATCTTCTTTTTAGTCAAACAAACAAACCAACCAACCAACCAGTAGTAAAACCACAAAATCCTTTGGAATTTAATGTTAAAATCTGCTCTGGTTTTAGAATAATTTTTTTTTTGTGTGTTCTGTATTGGTTTATTTTTCATCTAGTTTAAAGAAAAATCAATTGATAAAATACAAGTTTATGTAGAAAAAAATCAGATCACTGTTGTCTTAAATCCTAGAACCAATACGAAGGGATCACTTCCAAAATTCCTAACAATTTAAATTCTATTAAAGAAATTATATTCTCTGTCTGATGCTCTGGCACATATAGCAAAAATCAGAGTAGCCAAAGGTTATTTTTCTGTTGGTTCTTACTGAAAGTGCAAGCCTACCTGTGTGGGGGTATAAAGCAACACAGCACATGCTGCTGCTGTTGCTCTTTTACGGACTTTTCATTGTACTCTGCCAGTGTAATCAATTCCTGGAGATGAAGGGTAGTTATTCTCTGTGCTGGTTCACTTCTTTTTTGCCTCCTTGTGGAATGTTAGCCAGTGCTGTGGTGTTTTTGTTGAAGATACAGGTCAACTAGGAACAGAATTAAAATAACCAACTCATTTAACCCAGCCTGTTTTCCTGGAGATGTGGGGAACAATCTCTATCTATGTTTAATTAGGGAGTGCCATGATTGAAATGAGATGGATCTTATGATTGATTAGGTAATGAAATTGAAAACAGAAGGTAGATCAGGAGAGGTTATGTGGTTTTTTTCCTCTGTCTGGCTGGATACACATGAACAAAAGGGTGTTCTTTGAAAGTGAAAGGTAGAAAACTCAAAAAAATAGATCTATGTTTTGTCGACGTCAGCAGCTGAGAATCTACTCAACAAATGTATCTGGACTTTGTGCTATATATTGGATGTTTGCAGAATTTTTGAAAGATACACAAAAGTATATTCTTCAGGATTTAAGACTCATGGACTCAAGCCATTGCACAAGGACCAGTCAGTTTTTCCAGGTTGCCTGGGCAAGCTTAATTCAGCAGCCATGTACTGCTGCAGCATCACAGGAAATGTGTTCACAAGCACAAACCTTTGCAAGGACTTTTGTGCTTCTCTCTTTTTGCTAAAGGCTTATAGTTGACTCTTTGGGCAGGTTGTTATGGAGCGTGTGGTACAGCAGCATGCAGGGGGTGAGCAAGAAAGGACATGACACAGCATAAAGGTCACCTTGTGTTGCTGCTACAGAAGTCTCTGTCTAATAATACCAAACTTAACCCACTAAAAAATTGTCATTTTAAATAAACAAGATCTCCTGTTTTTCCCTGCCCTGCTTCATAAAAATAGATAAAATAGTTCAGCTGAAGTCTTACAAAATAAAAAAACAAAAACCCAAAACTTTTTGTCAAAAATACGTGAAATTTTAACCCCAGATATCTGTGATTTTGCATGTTTAGTTTTGAGTTCTTCAGAATGAAGAATAACAGGCAGCTTTCATAATGGGAAACAGTACTCTCTCTGCCACTAATGCAATCAGCTTAATTGAAGTTCAAGCAAATACTGCTGGTTTCTGTAGCATTAAGCAGTCTCTTTCATTTCATTTCATTTCATTCAGGTGCTGCTTATTCACATGCTGAAAACAACATCAGAAAGTTGGTGGAGCTTTGTGGATTGCCTTTTTTGCCTACACCGATGGCAAAAGGAGTAGTTCCTGATAACCATCCAAACTGTGTAGCTGCAGCAAGATCAACGTAAATATAAAGCAAGGCTTCTAATCCTAACAACTGAGAAACAGCTAGGAATTTTGGTGGTCTACAGATGCAGGGAAGAGAAAATTCATACCACAGACATTTTTTCATCCATGTTTTACACCTCACTGTAGAGCACTGAAGATCTTACTGGGAAAGGGACAACAGACTTAAGTGGATCACTTTAGAATGCTGACCAGGAAGATACTTTGAGATATATTATATTCTGTAACTATGAAACCTATGGCAAGTAGATGTATCAATGTTGCTAGTGTGTATTTCAAAACATAAAACAGAGCTGGCAAACAGTTTATGTTAAACATTTAACTTTGTGCATTAGACAAACTACTTCTTTTTACTTTAACACCATAAACAGAAGCTTGAACTGCCCGTGTTGCAGTGGAAGTGTTGCCAGCTGTTGTCTCTGTGTGGTGTTTGCAGTACCCTATTATTCAATTGCACTTTATTCATAAGTAAAGAAAAGTAAGATATTTCAAACTACACTGAAAGACTATGTTTAAAGTAATTTTTAACAAGCTTTTTTTGGCTTTTCACAAGATCAGTGTGAGTGGACTCTAAGAGCCCTACTATGTATGAATATGCGCAGAGTCAGCTTGCAGATGGAGCATTTGTATACCCTGAGATTAAAATGCTGTCCATTGCTGAGCATCTTAGCTTTATCATTGTTAAGCATGCTGCTAGGAAGAATGGGTAATAAAAGAATGTACCAAATATTGTCTGCCCACCTGAAAGGTAAATTAATGGGAGACTAAACTGAGAGGCCCACGACAATCTTAATTTTGGCACCCACTGTTGTCAATGTCACAACGATGAGTCTTTTGCTTTAACCTCAGCATCATTCTAGCATCTTGTTGGTCTCCTAAATACAGTGTAATAGGAAATGAGTAATTAATTTTCTTCTCAAGTTCCTCAACTCAAGAATAGCTTGGCGATTGGCTGTGCAAAAGGATACAGGGTTTTAGGGGCTAAGCAAGCATTTTAGAGGAAGGAAGAATTATATGTATATTCTTGGGTTTGCTGTAGTGGTTAGGCTTGCTTCTAATTTTGCAAAGACTATTAAATGTAACAGTGATTCCTTCTTATCTGGTTCTGTCATTTCCCTTCATTAGGGCATTACAGCATGCTGATGTAATCATCTTGCTTGGTGCAAGGTTGAATTGGATTCTGCATTTTGGTCTTCCACCAAGGTATCGACAGGATGTAAAGGTTATTCAGGTAAGCAGGATAATTATTACCACTTAATGGAAGTCTTTTGTGTTCTAGCATTGCCTAGAGCAATGATTGTAAATTATTTTGGTAATGTATTTCATGTGGCAAATACTGCCATATGGACAGTGCAATATGGTGCATGTAGTTGTGGTAGTTCTCCAGAAATCCTTATGATTTCTTTAATTATTGTTTTTACTTCCTTATTTTTTTCTAAGAATGCTTACAGTATTGTTCCTAGTATCAAGAGCTTGGTGCTACTGTAATGAGGAGGGCAGGCACTTCTATGCAGTTGACTAATACAGGGTTAGACTCATGATACTGTTGTGATCTCTGGAGCATTGGAATTTCTGTGATTGAAAAAAAACTATCTTTGAAATTGTGAAATCTTTTGTACTGCTCTCTTGGCTGAATTTTTCTGAAGAAGAATTGTTTTCAGATCCTGAGTCAGTCATAATGTAGGAGCTCAGTCACTCGGAAATGTTAATGAAATAAGAGGAAGACAGGCAATTTAACTAATTAATGTATTTGACAGTCTGCCAGCTCTTAGAAAGAGAAGTCTTTAAATTGTGTCCTTGAAATCTCCTCCCTGATAGTCCCTGATCAAATAGTAGTAGTTGATCCAGCATGCTGGCTGTCCTGCTTACACTGACCTGGAACATGATCTAAAGCTCCAAATTTGCAATAGTGTCAATTTTTAAGCTAAAGTTTTACAAATACACATGTTATTTTTGCAAATATTATTTTTGCATGTATTATTTTTTCAAATAATACGTATTTTATGTTTCCTCTTTCTAAAAAATTTAAAGGAAGCTTTTTTCCCCTGTCACTTAAAGTAATTTTTTTTCACTATCAGAGATTAATATTAAGATACTAAGTCAGTTCATAGTCTGCGTGACCTGGTCAAAAGTAACAGTTTATGTAACCTTAGAGGGATCATACATCACTGATAAAGAAATTTGCTTCAGTAGTTGCAACTTACTTTTCAGTTTCTTCATGCTAACTGAATTCTTACTGTCAAGTAGCATACACACAGTTTTCTCAGTGAGAAAATTGCTGCTTTGTATAGACTTTAAGGGTATACCTAAGCCTAGCTTTCTAACTCTCATACAATTATCACTTTATTCACCATCTTCTCCTTAATGTTGTAATAAAGTTCTATAGTGTCTGCAAGAGCTTGAAAGAAGGAAGCAGTCCATTTTAAGGATATGCGTGAATTTTTATTAGAATAGGTACGTACCACAGGGTTTTACTTTGTATAAAGTATTTCCTGATGTCATGTCAAGGAAAGGCAAAGGAAGCTATCTGTACAGCCAAAACAAGGTATGAAGACAATGTTAGACATGTATGTTTGTTAGGCCATGTTCCTCTCTTGGACTGAAAAAAAGAGTTCTCTTTAATATCCTTGAGTTAATGGTGGTCTTTCTATTTGAAATACAGATTGATATTTGTGCAGAAGAACTGGGCAATAATGTAATGCCAGCTGCAACTTTATTAGGTGACATAAACGCTGTGACTCAGCAGGTAATGTAATGTCCCCTGTCCTCTGGTTTTGACCTCAGTTTCCTCTGATTCATATAAAGTAAATTGCCAGTTAAAAATAAAAGAAAAAAAACCCAACTGTTCAAGGAAAACCGTTTTTCAGGCAGCATATTCATGCTGTATATCCAGTCTATTCTCAAATTATATATTAAAGATTCTGATCAGTGTTACTGTGATTGTGCTGGGATCATTCTTGATAATATTATTCTTTATGCTTTTGTTGTCTTTTAAACCTGTTGAAAGACCCCTCTATAATATTTCAATATTGTTCCAGCTCTTAGAAGAATTCAGCAAAAGATCATGGAAATACCCTTCTAATTCAGAGTGGTGGAAGAAGCTAAGAGGGAAAATAAAGAACAATGAGGAAAGATCGAAGGTAGTGTGACATTAAAGAAATTAAAAGGTTTCTTGCTATAACAGACACTGATGCATTGTCAGTTTTGTAACTGGACTATATCCAACCTCTGCAATTATTTCTCAGTTGTCACCCAGACTTTGAGAATTTGTACCATTCTGGTACAGGCTTACTCTTCTTATGCTTAGGAACTATAAGCATTATAAGTTAAGTATTCTATGATTTTGTGTAAATTCAAACTGTGTGGAAGTCATTAAACTTTGGGATTGGATTCTTAATGCCATCAGTAGAAGACCACACCCAGAGCTGCTGTATTATGGGCGGTGACTTTTAAGCAATGGACAGATACTCCAGGTACTCCAAGTGGAAGCTGGCTTAGGTGAAGATGCATTCTTAGTTTTCTTCTAATTGTAATCATTGTTTGTAACTGTTCAGTTTAGCAATGCTGGTCTAGGTTTAATTTATGTTAAAAGCAAGTAGCTGTTAAGACCAAGAGACCACAGATGCTTGATATATACCTAACTTTATGTAGCTCATATTCTGCAACTTCATATGCATGTTTCCAAGACTGGGATCTAAAATAAATTCATTCTAGCAGGTTGCTGTTTTGAATTATCTCCCAGCACACAGATGACAGCTCACTTAGTGTTGTCAGTAGTCAAACCTGGGTGCAGAGAAATTTCATGTGCCTCTTGGGTTAAATGGAGTTTTAATAGCTTCTGCCAATGACAGGCCATTGAAGAGTTGCTGAGCTTGTTGATAGCCTTTGATAAATATGTTGTCACCAGGATAGATACAGAAGGAGTGACCTTGATGTAGTGTGTGGAAAACCAAATACTCCAGCCTTACCTAGCAGAGTGTATTTTTATTTCCATCATTATTATTTAGGTGTCTCTGTTTTACACCTTAATATGAATTCTATTCATGGGAGTTACTAATATATTTTATTTTTAAGGGATTGGCATTACAGAAATCTCTGCCTATGAATTACTATACAGTCTTTCATCACATCAGAGAACTGCTACCCAAGGACTGCATTTTAGTAAGTGAGGGAGCAAACACCATGGACATTGGACGAACTATGCTTCCAAATTTCTATCCCCGTCAAAGGTGTGGTATCTTTTATACTGTGCTGACTCAACAGGCTACATTTATGCATAAATGTTTTCATTTAGCTAAGAAGTATAATGGTATGGAAAACAGAAGTTTAATATGTTGAGAGAGGGATTAAGGAAAGTTTTCCATTCACATACTGATGTCCTGTCATGGATTTTAACAATTCTCTGCGTGCTCTGCAGCAGAATGGTGATAGTTGCTCTCTCTCTTGTGGAAAGTGAGTGATGAGCATCGCATTCAATTCTGTGACCTAGATGTTTGTTTCTGTGTTCAGAATCTGTGGTAAATATTGATGAAAAATAAGAACAATCATTGGGATTCTCATGTTGAAAATAATTCATGTGAAGAGTCCTTCTTTGAAACACTTCAAAATGGGGAAAACTTGAAAATTGGATTATATATTGGGCATACTTTCATGTAAACCTGCATGCCTAAGATGTGGATACTCAAAATACTGCTTTGTAAACAAAACAACCAACAACCAAGAAAACCCATGTACTTCCAGCAGAGTTGGGGGAAGAGTGTGCGTTTTTCCCCCTTATTTAAAATAAGGACACAGTGATGTTACTGGTTGTCTCTTCAGACTGCATTGCACATATCTGAAAGCAAATTCAAGAAGTTAACCCTAGAATAATCTAGTGCTTTATGTACTTTTGTATCCATTATGTGCTTCTGATTGAAATGATCTAACTAAATTATAGCTTTCAATTTGATTTCAAATGGTTGAAGAGAAGACTAAAATTTGAACAGCAGTATTTAATCAATGGCTTTTAGACTAATAGTTATATTTTCAAGGAATTAAATATAGAAATATTTCATGTTGTCTGTCTCTCCCTCTACAGTAATTGAGTGTTTTTGAACTACTGTTACTATGCAAGCTAAAAGCATTTGAGAATAGTTCGTTATTGTAGCACTAGTGTACAGGAGTTCCTAATTTTAATTAGAGTTCCAGTATGTTTATATCACGTAATACATTTGCAGCTTTATCAAATGTTTGGCTGAATATAATAATCTCTACATCTGGTATCTCATTATACTAATTGTTTATGAAACAGTATTTGAATAGTATATGGCAGAGCATTAGAAGTAAAAGTAAGGCACCATGGCTTGACTGCAGAGATTGAGTAGCAATAAAGGAAGAGTAATTCTGTATTCTCCCTGTAGGCTTGATGCAGGTACTTTTGGAACCATGGGAGTGGGGCTGGGTTTTGCCATAGCAGCTGCAATGGTAGCCAGAGACCGAGCACCTGGAAGGCGAGTCGTCTGCATAGAAGGAGATAGTGCTTTCGGATTTTCCGGGATGGAGCTGGAGACTATCTGCAGGTAACTGGCTTTTTTGGCTCATGAGGGTGTTCTTCAGGGTCACTTTAACTAGAAGGCCAAGGATGCTTGTTGGTAGGTGGTGTATCCATAGAGGATGTGAGAACAAGCCAAAAAACATACATGCTCATTTTTTACGTTGTTGTGATGTAGTGCATTACCAGTGATGATTAAATTGTATTTCAGGTGGAAGTGATTTTTTTTTTAATTTTTATTTTTAAGGAAAATTGCACTCTTAACATCTTATAGAAGGGGGCAGGTATTTCAGAATTCTTCCAAATGTGTCTTTTTATAGATACAACTTGCCAGTCCTGATTATCGTAGTAAACAACAATGGGATTTACACTGGTTTGGATGCAAATTCCTGGGAGGAGATATTAAAGTTTGGTGACCCTGCTACATGGTGAGCATCTTCAAAGTATGTCCTGTTAATTATGAAAGAAGTGACCAAAATGGTCGTTCTCTTAATTTTTAATGCTTGGTGATCCAGATTGAAATTACTTTTATGAAGTCAATTTAGTCCTGGGCTGAGTTCATGTAAGTAAGAACCAGTTACCTAAAGCAAACAGCCCACCTAATTCCAGCCTATTGTTTGCACAACAGTGCAGCAGAGAGATGATTCTCTATTAGTTTTCTCAGGTTCCTGCAGCAGTTCAGCCCACACAATACAGAGTTCATAGTGGGCTCACCTTCAAAATCCTGATAATCTCCAAAATTACCTGAGGCTTGAGTTCTGAGTTTACGCAGGTCTTCCACTTCTGAGCTGAGATCTCTGTACGAGGAGAACTATGCTAAAGCTCAGGAATGTCTCTACAAGATAAAAATTAGTATGGTACCCTATAAACATAGCTTAAGTGATATAGGAACCATAGTTCTTCCAGCTCAGAATTCATCAGGCCAGCACAAAATCATCTTGCACTTTCAAATTGGTGCTGAAGTAATTAAATTGGTGAGCCTGGCAATTCTCCCGTGCCATTAATCGTGTTTTCCATTCTGTTACAGTGTACCTCCTGTTTCTCTCCTGCCAAATGCACACTATGAGAAAATTATGTCTGCCTTTGGAGGTAAAGGATACTTTGTTAAAACACCAGAAGAATTGCAGAATGCTCTGAAAGCAAGTGTGACTGACAAGCAAACACCTTCTCTTATAAATGTAATGATTGATGCACAATCAGAGAGAAAGAAACAGGTATGTATGTGTTTTCCTTTCTTTTTCTGCAAGCTTCATGGTGGTGAGCTTCTGAAAACCTCAGGAACTATCACTTAAACCACAGAGGAGGCAGAGATGGTTGCAAGGCAGAAAGATTGTGTTTAGCTTTGAAAGATGGAGGAAATAGATCCTTTTACACCATGCCATCTGCTTTCCTTGCTATCTGCTTGTTTGGGTTTTCCCCCCACTGGCTATTATTAATACATAGTGTCCTTAATAACTCTTTCCAGAATTTAAGGTTATTCCTTTTCATTCTAGACCAAATGAGATGAAATATTTTTGAGCAGTCTTTATATGCTGTGGATTCCATCTGGTAGTTAACTGTTCCTCTTACTGTTTGCCCATTCTGGTATGGTTTTTATTGTGTGTTGGTTTGGTCTTTTTTGCTTCTAGGAATTTCCCTGGCTGACTCGTTCTAACCTGTAGAAGAGGAAGATGATGGCAGTGCATTAAACAAAACTGAATTGTTTTCTGGAAGTGGAACTGATACAACTGTATTTTGCATAGGCATTGGAACAAAGTGGGACTTTAGAACTGCTGTTAGAGGAATCTTTAAATGCTGAAATTAGGTAACTGTAAAATGAGAAAGACACATATGAATGCATACCAGGCCTTCTAGCAGATTGTACACAAACACTGATGATAAAATTATGTACTTTTTCTTTTACTCAGAGTAATACCCATGATTTGTGAATTAAAGTCTTGAATGCTCTGGATGAACAGAATAAGGTGAGGGTTTTATGCTGTCTGAAACAGAAGTATTTGACAGTCTGCAATTATAGTAGCTTCATTTTTAACCAACCTCACCACCATTCTGCTTGTTAAAAACTTTGTCCTCTAAGGACCAAAGGAAAGCATCTTGTGAAAAAGTCCCAATTGACCTCATTATGCATCAAAGCCCATTGCATTGGTAGTAGCTTCCTAATTTTACAGATTGATTTTTCAGCTTCTACTGAATGTAGAAGTAGTGTATTAAAAATGCAGACTTACTCAAGGGCTAAGCTTCTGTCTACTGAATGGTTTTTACTAACTAAAACTTATGGTGCTTGTAGGAAAAGAAAATCGTGGATTTTCATTTGAAGCTTTGCTCTTCACAAAGACACCACCATGTCTGTAGGCTGAAAACATGGCCATATTTATTAGTGAGATTTCCAGTATGAACAGATTGTAAATCTTTATAATCAGAAGCGTTTTAAATAAAACCTTACCACCACCACCAAAACATCAACAGCACCAAAAAGACAACAAAAAAAAACCCAACAAAAAACAAAACAAATAAACAAAAAATACCTCACCAGTGCAGCAACAACGATAAAAAAAGAGTTAGACTGGAGCATAGTGTTCATTTTGGCTGGTGTCACAAAACAGCCACCAGTGTTTGTGCTGTGGCTGGCTAACTGTGCAACAAAGGTTCTTAATGTAACTGTACACAAACCTAGTGTCCCACCTGCACTGTGATGCAGAGGCAACATTTCAAGCAGATATTTAGCCTACCTGGCATTCTGTCTGCTGTGTTTTCATTTGTTGTTGCATCTGACAACTTGACTTCAAGTTCAGACTTTAAAAATGAAGTAGCTCTTTGTCTATGCTTCTGTCATGGCCTTCAGCAGCTACTATGCAGGATACTCTAAACAGATTCGTTTCTATTTGCATCTGTTCTTAAATGCACAGGTTCTTTGTTGTTACTTGCACAAAAGGGAAAATTCTGTCTCTCATTTGGGTTTTGCTTGCTTTATTTTCTATTATTCCATTGTCAGTAAGTGTTAGTTATCTAGTGGAAGGCACTTGGATGACCTAAGGAAGGACTGGGCTGGCAGGGGATCATGGCCTACAGTCAGGTTTGTTGCAGAAGGCTTGGCTTATTGGCTCTGGCACTTTAGTTTGGGTCTGGCCCAAGGCCATGGGTCTGTGAGGGAGAGGAGAGTGGAAATGTCTCTGCATACTAGTACGGGAAGATAAGATCTGAAAGAAGCAATATCTGAAATATCTGAAATGCAAAAGAATAAAATACTAGAATGGATACAGCTCACAAAAAAATGTAAGGCTGCTGAGTTGCTGTGCTCTCTGGGATGCTATTCAAGGAATGGGGAGCAATGTTGAATCTTGACATTAATTTTATTTTGTTCTTCTTCTTATCTCACAAATTAATTTTGATATGTTTCAGTGATTAAACACAATCCATTATGTTGGTGTAAAATATCTCAAAGAGTTAACACTGGAACTGACCATAGGGGAGATAATTTGCATTGGGTAAGCAAATGTAGAAATTATTGTTTTATACTTGAAAATTAATAAAAAGTGATTTTCACACTGTTTCTCCTTTAATGAGAGTATTTGAATTATGTCTGCATTTTGTGTCAGCTGTTGGAAATCAGCTTATATTTGATATCTTAAAATGTCATTGAATAACTACAGTACCATACACAATTTATTTTAATAACTCAAGATGTGGAAAATGGAAAGCAAAGATTTGAAACTGTGGGAAGGCAATAACGTAAGTGATGTTATCAGTGTGGATTTCATTAAGATTTAAAAATACTAAGAAAGAATTAACACTGCATTTCTTATTGCTTTAAAGCAGACATAATACCATGATATAATAGAATTTCTTAGGTTATAATGATTAGGGGTTTTGAGATGAGAGAGGGCACAATTTCTGTGTAAAACCAAGGAGAGTGAAATCTCTGCTGCTTTGTTTATACAGCTTACCTGCTTGATATTATTTTATACCATGGAGTTGATCTAAGAGGAGTGTTAGGCAGATGAAATTGCGTGAAAGAGAACAGTTTCAAAGATGAGACACAAACAAGCTGTCTCTGAAATGTCCTAATTTTATTAAAAGGAGCAAAAAATTACAGATGTTGTAAGCCTGGAGAATGCTGTGACCTGTGTGGCTTTACCCAACTGGAAATTTTCCTTCAAGGCTAAAACCTGTAATTAAAGGTATTGAACAGACTCAAGAGGAAGAAAATGTCTGGGCCTCAGCTGAGGGAAGATGCTGTGAAAGAGGTACTGAGTGTAATTTCCTGGGACGTGCCAGGAGAAGTTCGTGTTTAAGTAAGATGCAGTTCTGAGTCTCTTTCTTATCATGGTTTTCAGGTAAATCAAGAAAATTGAAGTTTTGCTGTGTGTGTTATGGGTGCCCTCCATCAATCGTTAGTCCAGTCCCTGTGAAAACTTTTCTAGCATGGGCCTGCTCAGTTCATGGGGTTAGGAAGCCCGAAGTTCAGTCCAGCCACACTTGTCCTCTTCGAAGAGACCTGAAAGGGGTTGAAACATGGAGCAACAAGTGGTACAGGAAAAGTATTACAGAGATGTCCAAAATCCGACAGGTAATTTCATTATGTGAGCAGAGGTGAAACCATTAGGAGCCATAAAAAAATGGCCTGGTATGAAGAATAAGAATCATGGAGTCACAGAATATTCTGAGTTGGAAGGAACCCAGAAGGATCATCAAGTCCAACTCTTTAAGTGGGTGGCCCACAGGGGTAAAACCTCCAACCTTGGCATTATCAGCACCATGCTCCAGCCAACTGAGGTAAGAGGTAAGGTTTGTTACTGTCTCAGCACCTCACAAAATAGCATAAGGTGTTGAGTATGTGTTCCTGCAGCCCCTTGTGTGCTCAGCTTGCTGACAGATTTAGTTTGCAGTAATTACAAACTTCTCAGTAATTGTGTTCCAACTTTAGTCTGCAGTGAGCAGGCTCTACCCTGTGAGCATTTGGGTGTGTCTGCTTGCCTTCAGTTGTTATGGCCATGTAGCACATACCCACTTTGGTGAGGAATCAGATGTAGGCTTGGTCTGGCCGGGTTTGATTTTAAGCACTCCTTCAAAAGCCCAAGTACACATAAAACAAGCAGCAATGCATCTTCAGGTTTGCCACTCTGGACCCACGAGCAACAAGCACACACTGGCTGTAAGATATGGTAAAAGCCTTATTAAGAAATATGTCTTCTGCACTGACTACCTCTTATTTTACATGTTGTAATCAAAATCCCAATTCCAGCTCTTTTTAGGCTGTTTAAAGAGCTTGATGGCTGTGCTGAGAGAAAAGAGTGCTTGGCACTCCTCTACTTTGTAATGTTCTGAGGTCAGACCAGGTGTCAGAGCTGATCTGTATGGCAAACTGGCAATGTGACTTCTGTCGATTCATTTACTTACAACTGAATATTGAAATGAGTAAGAAACAGCTATTCTGAAGGAGACATTTGCTGTTTCTTTTGATTACGTGATTGAAACCAGATGGACGAGCTTTAAAGAGGCCCTCAGTAAAGCAGACCCATCCAGCTAATTATGGCACACTCTAGTATAAATTGGAGTTCTTTCAGTGTTTGTTCTTTCCAGGAATCTCTAAGATATCTGAAACAGTGCTGAAATAAGTAAGAAAAGTTAATAAAATTGCAGTCTGCTTGCTTGAGTCAATATGCTTAAGAAATTTTGGGTTCCATCAGTCTTTTCAAGGGGATGATAGAGAAGGCAAGGAAGGATGCTGCTGAAAATGTTGCATAATTTAACCTGGAACTGTTTTTCTTTTTGTCAGCTATAGAATGTCTGAGCAATCCAACTAGCGATTATTTGTGTAATACCTTGGATCAAATTTTAAACTGGATGCAGAGAAGGGATGCTTTTGAAGACAGGACATGAATTGCTGTATTTGAGAGCTGGAGAAATGGATTAGCAATTTGTCTAGTATCGTATAAGTGTCACATGAATGTAAGCAGCTTAGAACATCTTTGCACATAAGTGATGGGAGATTTCCTCTAGTACTTAGTGCTGTTAATGATACCACATGAAGAAGATAGTGGAAGACTCACGTAAGCCTTTTTACATCTCCAGCCTACACAGCAACCTAAGTTTTTGTGGCTCTTGATTCCAGAAAGCAATCACTGTTCCTGGGCGTGAATTTTGTGCACTGACTACCTGTAGCTGTTGCAGCATGAAGCTTGTCATGACCTGCAGGCCTACCTGAGAACAAAACTGTTGGACAGAGAGGCCTTTTGGTTCTCCTCTGTGCGTTTGCCTGCCTCTGCATCACCTTGCAGCTCCAGAGCTGATGTGTTGTTGACACACTCTCAGGTAGTCATCCAAGCTAGAGCTCCACAACGTCTGGGTGCAAGTCCCTCTTTAATGAAATCTTCACATCAAAAATATATTTTTTAAAAATTTGCTCTTTCCTAAGTGTTTGGAAGATTTGTCTTCTGTCTCCTTGGCATCGTCATTAAGACAATGTGCATGTATGGCGTTTTATAAGCCTTGGTGCCTGGAGGTGCTGAAACCAGAACTGGTGGATGTGCAGGCACACTTCAGGTTCCAGCCAAAGCAGTGCGTCCTTCTTAGAGCAAGGAGACATGGCTGCTGGGATTGAGGCATGAAAGCCTCCTTAGCCAGGCCGTAAACCACCTGCTTGCTCTGCAAAAACAGGGATATCATTCAAGTGCTCAGGAAATAAGTAGAAATTATGTTAGGTAAAAATATTTCAGCTCCGCCAGGGATTTAAATCTGCCACACCTAAGCAGCTAATGCTGGGCCTCATTTTATGTAGATGGAATCAGTGAGACCTTATTAATGATTTTAGAGCAGAAGCTGTTTTTTCTCAAAGTTTTCATCTCCATGTGCCAAATTGCCATTTTGTAAGGTCGTCTTAAATACAAATTATTAAAGCTTCAAAAGTAGGACTTTTTAATGGAAATTCTAATGCAGCCTTAATTACAGTTCCCTGATACTGCAAAGGGTGCTGGGAAAATGCACTTTTTCTGCTTTGATTAGGTTCAATTATCCTGTGTTTGGAAGATGACAACCCTGGCATCCCAGAATGACTGGGCAACAGGCAGTGCCCAGGCATTTGCTATGGCTGCCATGGTAACAGTATAGCTGGGCTTCAAAATTTGAACCACTGTAAAAAGAGAAAGCCTTTCCACCTTTAGCCTGAACCAGCATCTTTTAAAATCAGCATGAAATTAATTATCAGCTTACAAAAACAGGGCAATTTTCCAACGTGCATGTGGCTTGCCCACCAGCTGAGGTGCTAGAGGGATCTCACTGAGTCCTGCTTGCTGTAGTGTCATGGTCAGCACTTGTAGCCATCCATTTGCTTAAAAAACCCTAAAAATCAAAAATGTTCTGCTATTTCTTCTTGCTGCTTTACTGTGACCTGTTTCTTTACCTATCCCCAGCTTTATAATGTTGGTTCTTCTGTCAAGCCTTTGGGTAAACCCTTGGCTGTTGTCCTCTACTACTGCTCCCCATGTAGGTTCAGCAGGTTTGCTCCTGCTTTTGCATTCTGTAAGTCACGGGATCCCTAACATTTGGTGCCCAGATGTATCCAGGAGAGAGAAGAACGAGCCATGGGAAAATGAGGCTTCATGCTATTTAAAAGACAAGGTATCTGCAGCTTTTTCAGGCCCTGATTTGGCAAGGCGCCTATGCACATGCTTCATTTCAGGAGCAGCTTAATTGCCCTCGCTTGCAGGCCTGCGGTTACACTCATGATGAAGTATTTTCCTGCATTAGTGGTGCTCTGGCCACTCATCTGAAGGGCACTGCAACCTTCTCTAGAGGATCCCTGTGTCTGGGGGCATTCTCCTGGGCATGAGTGCACGGATGTTGGGATCCATGTTTGTTTGTCTCGGGGGTGTCATGGGCTGTACTGCAGTATGAAAATCAGGAACAGGATGCTGCATTGCCAGGCATCCGTGAAGCTCTCTGGGATTAAAAGTCCTGAGTTTGGTGTGAGCATTAAAATAATGATGTTAATCATTTTTTCCTGCAGAAATGTTGACAGAGAAAAAAGAAGATTGTGCTTTGTGGTGTTTAGTTCATTGGGCTCTTTGGCGGGCTAGATGATAAATCACTTAAATTAGGAGCCGTGAGAGCCAATTACTGCCAGATATTCCTGTGTTCTCTGCCTCCGGCAGCATGGCAGCGAGACTGGTACAGGCAGGGAGTTCTGCAGACATTTACTAATAGAAGTAAACAGCAGTAGACAACCCAAAGGAAAATAAGATGAAAAAAATTACCCTGCACACTATTTCCATCTCCTCTAGTTGCAAGTACCAAGACCAGGCTGGGTTGTAGCTGTGACTTGTTTGTGATTCACCATCCAAGGATGCTGAAGACAATTTATCTACTTAGATACTGGTGGCTGGAGACCTCAGTTGGCTGGGACTAGGACTGCCAAGGCCACTGTACACCAGGATTTCTATGGGCATCTTCTTTGTCCTGTAGGACACTTTTCTATGCATCATTCTGAGATTTTGCATGTTTGCCCCAGGTTTTCAAAACCTGGCAGTCCTGGACACATATCTTTATTCTGTGCACATGTGTGAGCACGTATGAATGCATCTCATCCAAGATGCATTGCATATTCTGCAGTTTGAACGGCAAGATCTCAAAGACAAATGAAACGAAAAAGAGAAAGAAGAGTGCTTTTATAAAGGTCAGCACCTGAATTATTGTTTTAAAGTTGTTCTACTTAGTTGTGCCCTCCAGTATTAAAAGGCTGGAAGAGGGGTGGTTCTGGTAGCTTTGATGGAACTCACTTTGGATTATCCCATAAACTTTAATCACGTCCTTAACTCTTTTATTCTATAGTCTTAAGTAGCAAAAGAAGTGTGTGCATGGGGATTACTCATAGGAGTGAAAAAAAAAAAGTGAAGGACTGAGCCTTTGAATTAAGTCTAGAAGTGCAATGTTAAAGTTTCAAGATGAACTTTCTAAACATGGGATGAGGGCTGGGCTGCTCTGTAAATAAATATGCTCTGAAGAGTGCAAAAATAAATCAGCTTGCCCAGTTAGTTTTGCATTTCTGTGAAGATAGAGAAGAGAGGATGCCAGAAGGCGGCTGCTTTTTGTGCAATCTATAACATCCATTAAGTGGCTAATTTGCAAAAAGGAGTTGCTTTTGTGAATTGCTAGGCATGAATGTCCTGCCATCAGTGTCCTCCTTCACCCTGTTCATGCAGTGGGTGATAATCTGAAGACTGACTAGTGCTGGCTTGCCTTTAGCCTTTAGAGCACCTGCCCTGTGTCCTGATATCCAGCTGGGTGACTGGCATGGCTGGAGCTGTGGGGTAAACCAGAGCTTCACCAGGTGTGAATGTGGTTGGATTTACCTCATCACACAGTGAGTGGGTCTGTTCCTATATGGGCTTCTGAATTAAATTTAAATACACCAGCAAGGAAATGGTGAAGCCACTCACTGCCTTTCTGCACTTATTATCATTTTGCTTCAGCAGCTGCCTTTGTACTTTCAGTGACACCATCTTCTAAGGTGACGTTAGCTATGTTGGCATAGCACTAAATCTAAGTGTTAGGCATAACTGATTCAAGCGTGCAAAATTGAACAGGTATGTTTATTGTGAAAAACAGTTGTTGCTAAACAACTATCTCACGAGGAAAATGTGATTATGAAGATTCTTTTCCAGCTCCTGCACTAATTGAATGAACAGGATTCTTCTGTACTACTTTGCAGTCACAAGCTGTGATTGAATTACTGCATTAACTTGGGGTTGCTATTTTACCTTTGCCCCACTCAGCAAAAGAGCTTTCAGACTTTTGAACTAGAAAGTCTCAATTATACATTGAGTGTCTCAACAGGGCAAGGGGGAATGGTTTTAAACTAAAAGAGGGTAGACCTAGGCTAGATAAAAGGAAGAAATTTTTTGTGGTAAGGATGGTGAAATAGTGGAACAGTTTGCCCCAAGAGATGATCGATGTCCCTTCCCCAGAAACATTCAGGTTCAGGTTGGGTGGGGCTCTGAGCAGCCTGATCTAGTCGAAATGTCCCTGTTTATTGCAGGGGGTTGGACTAGATGACCTATCTGACCCACACTTTACTATGATTATCTTTGTCCTTCTAAATAGAGTGGTGTTCATGCAAGATTTTGAGATTGATGGTATTTTAACTATATTCATTTTACCTTGTCTCATTGATGCAGTACCTGCCAACCAAAAGTGAACAGGCCTGGGAATAAGCCTTCTTTTTAACAAGTATTCATTATTTTTTCATAGAAAAAGGCTCATAAATTCTATTTACATGGTAGTGTCATCAGCAGATTCCTCCATGCACTTCTAAGAGCTCAAGTTTGGGCTGAAAAGGTCAAGCAACAGCTCCTTGAACAGGCAAACTCTTCAGGCTATTTTATTTTGGTTATGTGTTGGTTGTTTTTTGGCATTTTTAATTGCTGTGGCATCTACCGCAAATAAAAAAAAAAAAAAGGAATAGCTGGAGCTGTGCTTGGCTATTGCCAGTGCTTGAGCATTGCTTGGCTGAGCAAGTTCACAGGGCTCAGGGCCTGGAAAGCACATGTTTGTCAAGCCTCTCATGCCAGACTCCCCCTGCTACGTGACACTTTCCCTCCTCGGGATTCTCTCTGCCATAGGCACTGATGCCATGGAGGTCAGAGAGGAGCTGTGTGACCAGGTGTGCAGCCTTGCCATCCAGCCTGGAGCAGGGAATATCCGTCTGCTGCGCTGTCACCTGCAGAAGTCAAAAGCAATAAGCCCACAGCTATTGTCCATTTTATTTCCAATGGACTTTGTTCCTCTCCCATGAAACCGTTAGCAACCTTGCCTGCAGTCTCAGCTGCTGAGGCCAGCACCTCAGAGTTAGAGGAAACACAACACAGGACCTGCACTCTGACATGGCCTGGCTCGCTGGCCTGTAATGAGAGCTCTGCACTAAAGTCTAAAGAGGGAATGGAACAACATCACAAAGAAGGGGTCTCTTCAAGTCAGTGTAAGTCCCAACACCTCCTTTCGTGTTTGTTTGTGGAAGATGGTGTGTTTTCCACAGAGGAGTGTATGCCCACAGCGCTTTCTTCTCACACTGGCTGAGAGCCATTTCAGGTCAAACAGGCTCACAGTGATGGAGATGCTGCGCTGAAAGGAAGGAGAACATGGACAAAACCTCCATTTTTAATCCGGGCTCTCCACTGCAATAAGCAGATTAAAAAGCTCTCTATTTAAGAATTGACTGCAAAGCTAACTTTATGTGTTTTTCTTGACTCTGAAGCAGCCCTGGCTTTCTGTATCACTTCTGGCTACCTCTGATATAGAATCATAGAAGGAGGGGAAAGATATGGGTCCTACTGCATGATCTTAGTTCTTTCTAGTATTATTGGATTAATTATTTCCTTATTAAATAGAACATATTTTGTACTAGAAGTTTCTACCACATTTTCAATTGCTAAAAGACTGCAGGAGGATTTCAGCAGGATTTGAAATTATTCAATTGTTCCTTTGACTAACTATTGTGTTGGTCACTTATCTTCAGAGGTGAATCTTTAAATACCATCTTGACATTTTAACTTTTGAGCAATTTTTTCCAGTATCCATGCAGGCTTCTAAAATGGGGATTGCCCACTGCCTTCCTTTATAATCAGGCAGCTGGACATTTATCTTGCATGCTTAGGGCTTGTCATAGTAGACTTCCCAAGAGCTATTCCTTTCACTCTGAGGTGTAGCATGCCAAGAAAACTAATGGCACTCACTTATTCCATCATTATCTTGGTCAGAGAAGAAAGAGACCAAACTACTATCTTCACTAAAAAGAGCTAAATACTAAGAAGTAACAGACAGTGGAATAAAGTAGATTAGATTAAATTAAAATAGAAAATCTGTTATCCAAAATGTTGCAGTACTGGAAAGAGATTTTAGAAAGCATTATGGTTATATTAGCATGTCCTTTAAGGATAAAAATGTATAAGGCAGATGTGATTCTTCCCATCTAGCCACTACATTTAGAAAGGTTTTGTTAATGTGTTTGCAGTGCGTTGAAAGTAACAACGAAGACTATTTAACCAAAAATGTGGAAATATCTCACTTTGGTCTGCAGTGGAGTTAATGCCCAGGAGGACACGTCATCATTTCTGTCAATGACAACTCTTCTCAAATGAAGAAAAATCAATTCTGTAATTAATCCAAAATATTTTTACATTTGTCTTGGGGGAAGCAATTAACAGTGGGCAAAGAAAACCATCTCCATCTGGGAGAGAGTAATGATGTTTTTCACAGCAGAGGATGTACCTCTGATTTTCTTGGAAACCACTGTCATATTCCAGGCAGAGCAGGATCTCTCTGCTAGCTTTCCAGAGGGCACAAGTTAATCTGTAAAACCCTGCATGTTGCAGTAAGGCAACCAAACTTTTGTACAGGTAGCAAGGGCACCTGCTGCTTTCCAGAGAGTGGGAGGTTTGTTTTCTTCACATAGTGCTGTGTAATGTGTTGACCAGCACCACCCCCAGAGCTGATAGCATTTCACTCACCCCATCATGGTACATGTATTGTTTCTTCCACCTGTTGCACCCGATCAGTGAACTCTGTGCAATCTTGCAGTGCCTGGCACTATCAGTGATACTGCCATTTTCACTTAAAACCGAAATAATAATGTATTTGTCGGTTCATGAAGCCTTTGTGGCATCCCTCACCTCGAGGTGAAGGATGTACATCCCTCTGTACATAAATGCAACACTCGTAGCTACCAGGGATAAACAGATGTTAGGTCACTGCTCATCTCTCTCATTAAGGCAATTAGTGACCTGTAGAAGATGATGAATCAGGGATTTTATCCATCTCGATGCCGGTGTCTGGTTGCCTGTAGCAAAGGATTCTGTTTATAGTCCAGTTCTTAATTTCTCTCATTCCTGCTCATCATTATTATTATCCAAAGTGCCTTTTTGCTTCTGTTAGCAAAACCAGAATCCCCCATGCCTCAGTTTTAGCAGCTAATGTCCACAATAGGGGCAACTGATCCAGCACAGGAGTTAAATTTAACTGTGTCTAGTGTAAGGAGAAGATTTAATGGGAAATGGTTGGCATTCTTTCTTCCTAAAGGCACGGGGAGGGAGGGGGGAGAGAGAGAGAGAGACGTACACACACAGACACACACACGCATCCCATAGTGAGGGCAGAGGCAGAGAGCAGGCAAGGCAGAGAGGGAGAGAGGGGAGAGAGAGAGCCCCAAAGCAGCCCTGCGCCTCTGAGCTGGGATCTGCCAGGGCAGAGCCAGCATGCTGGTCCTCAGCCCGCTTGTCCGGGGATCTTACCTGCTGCTTTTCTTCTGCTTTGCTTTGTCTCAGACTGCGTACGCTGACAATGTCTTCTCAATTTCAGCAGGTAAATTGCTTTAAGTCATTACTCTTCCTTGCTTGGAGCTCTCTGCGCTCTGATTCTTGCACTTTCCGGTGATTGGGAACACAGGAGAAAAAAGAAATACTTCAAATTGCAGATCTCGGTGGAGGCATTTTGCACTGCAGCCTTCCTCTGCCACAACAAAATTTTGTTGCTTAGTCGGTTTTGCTTTTTGCTTTATAATTTCTGGTTTTAAACCCCTCCCTTCCCTTCCCTTCCCCATGAGAAATAACAGACAAGATCCTCAGCTGCTCAAAAATGCTTTTTTTCCATTGGCTTCTGCAGTGCTGTGCTAGTTCATGGATCTGGCCCAATTAGTGTATTACTTGCGTGTCTGCATGTTTCTTTCTGTTTTGGATGAGTTTAGGTAGAATACAGCAAGGGAAAGAAAATTAATCTCAATGTATATCTGCTTCTATAAATAAAGCCCTGACCTCAATGAGTGCTGCCGGAGTCCGACTGGATGTTAGCAGAATAAACATCATCTGGCTCTGGCTATGACACTAACAAATACTTGGATGACTTACATAGCAAACAAGAGTCCACTGCATGGAAAATCCCTGCTAGGCAAAGACAAAACAAATTAGTTGTCAGCTGAGCCAGGGCACTGGAAATCCCTCTTAATAGATTTTACAGTTTCAGCAGCAAGACTTTCCTTCAGTCACGTTCTGTGCGAAGGAAAGGGAAAGCCGTATGGCTCTATATCTTCTTTGAGGAACTTCTGCCAGTTTATGGCAAATCTGTCTGCCACCTTCTGTCTGTTATTCTGTATCAATAGAGATGCTTCTAACTAATGTCCTGTGTTCCTTCAGTGTCAGGTTTGAGATGGTTCAACTGAGGTTTGTAGGTCAGGGCCTGCTATACCTATAGATCCTCCCCACGGATTTCACAGTGATTGAAGGGGTGCATATTTTAAGTCTGTACATAAAATCAACCCTAGACATGGACCTAAGGCACATGGCCTTTCTTGCTCTCTAATCTCTCTGGTCTACCCACAGAGCCAGATGGTTTACATTCAAGCTCTCTAAGATGCTAAAAAGCCTTTACATTTGTTACCATTTCTTTTCAATGGAGTGTCCTTTTTCCATTATGTTGAGGTGAGTTAATGCTGAGGCACAGGAATCACCAGTTTTCTCTGATATACTCCAAATTGCTTTGCAATAACATGTAAGTCATCAGACATCAAAATTTGTTTTGAAGAACTTTATGTTTATTTGACACTTGTAGATGCCACACAGGCAAACAGGAATGTGATGTTTCCATCACCTTCTCCTGTGGCACACTCTCGTGTGTCTACAGAAGACATTTGAGCTGTCCTCTGAAAAAATAACAGCTCAACAAATAACCTGCCCCGAAGGAGAGGGAAGACTTGTCACCTCTGCTGAAACCATAGCAGAAGAGGCAAACATGAAGGGAAATGCTGGAGTCTGCTCTTCGTAGTGGAGCATTTTCCACGGTGCAGTCCTGGGGCTTGTCTGCAAGAGACCCTGCTGGGCAGGTCCCCACCCCACTCTCTGCTCCATGGCAAAGCCCCACACTCTGCTCTTCTGGCCAAGACGCTGAAAATCACCTTTATACCCAGCAAGCTCTTAGTGAGGCTCTTGCCGTGAATGTATTGTCCATGTTTGCTTGATAATAAGTGGAAAAAATAGCAGTTGGCCAAAGATTCTGTCATAATCCCACAGCCACAGGGCTGGATTAAGAGACGTACCTGTGTGCCATTATTACTTGCTAATTAGGGCTATTTGGTATTAAAAAATATATAATAAGAGATTCCTTTAGTGCTTTGGTTGCATCTGCATTTTAAGAAACTTCTAAGAAAAAAGCAGTAAGTTCTGATTTTTCTGGTAGAAATCTGACAGTGAGCACAGGAGGTGAATTAATTCCATTCACATTTTGAAGGTGAATTAATTCCACCTACCTTCTCAGTTATTTTAGTGATTTTTCAAATGTTCTCTGGCTTTCAGCTGAGTCAATTATTTGTGTCTGGCACCAGGATGCAATTTCACATTTAAAGAATGAATTTCAGCAGTGCACTTTCAAATTCTGAAACTAATGCCATTTAGCAGAGAGGATGCTCTTAAGTGATTGCTTCTCTTTCCTATAGTTGGGGAAAAACATTTGGGTATCTTCCAGATATGTCTCAAAACTTCTGGCCTAAAAGTACTTTTATTTCTGTCCTCACACATCTTTGCATAGCAACAGGTCACAAAGCAGTAACTAGAAAGCAAAGGGGAAACAGCCTGTGGGGTGGAAAAGTGTTTGTACAATAACCGGGGAAGGAAGAATAATCTGGGTCTTCGTTTGCTGCCAACTCCCCCTTAGAGTCCCATTAGCCTCAAGCAGCAGTGCATCCTTGTTTCTAGAAGTATTTTGAGTGTCATGTCAGCTCCAAAGAGTTGAGTCTCATGGTGCTGAAGCGTCATTTCTGGAGAAAATGTTTCAGAAAATAATATTATAACATGCTTAAGCATGTGGCTGTGCTTCCACACGGCAGTGAAGACCCCCAGGGATGGGTAGCTCAGCCCCTGGAGACAGCAGGTTATTTTCAGGGTAACCTCTCATATCCCACCCTTACACCACTTGTGTTTGTGGTGTCATTTACATCTATTTTTCAGAGCTCTGCCCTACTGAGGTTCCTGAACTGCTGCACTCACATGATGAAGGCATGAGTTCTGTAGTCATTTTTAGTAGGGCTACATGAACCAGCCTGCGCCTTGTAAGAACCAGCCTGAAGGAAGCCACCTCCCAAATTCAGGTAGTAGAAAGACTCTTCCTCTCCTCATTCCTTCTCTTCCCCTATCCTGCTCATCCAGGCCCAACATTTCTGGGACAGTATTTAAATTACCAGAAGCACCCCAAAAAAAAAGAACTGCATCTCAGTGCTTCTTCTGGCTTTTCATGCATGCCACAAATGCATCCCTTGATTCAATTGTTTCCTACAATCAATATTGATTCACAGTCTTTTGGAAAGATTATGGTTGATCAGTTTAAAAGAACTCAGCAGGATATCAGAGCACTATTGGCAGTATTCCTCACACTTTCTTTGCCTTTGTCCTGTCGTTTTCCTGAAGAAAAGGAACGTCATATCTCACTGGCATTGGGTTCATCCTCTTTGAGTCAGGAAGGTGTAATATTTGCAACCAGACCTCATGTGGCAGAGCTGCAGAAAATTCAGTTTTCTTGTGGACTGACAGTATTGGAGCCATGGTGATGGGCAAGGTGGGCTGGGAAGAGGCTGGGCTGGGAAGAGGAGCTGTGTAGGGTGACAGCTTTGGCTGGGCAGCACAGAGAAGGGACCTTGGAAGCCACTGTGGTGCTGTGCTGTGGGGAGAGGGCATTGTGCGTCTGTGAGAGGAACAGCAGGAGAGAAAGGACACAGAAACGAGTGATGATTCCTGACACTGAGGGAGTTAGGATCAGGGCTGTCATTCTATAAAAGGAATATCTGTCCCCTTCATCAGGGTTTGGGTTTCTTTTCCCTGCAGGAGCCCTAAATATTGTCAAAATGGACAGCAAAGTTGTCAGGCGGATGTATTTTGTTTCTAAAGAGAGTAATTGTAAATATTTATTTATGTAAAATCACAACAGAATGCATTATCAGAGTGTTCGCAGGAGAAAGAAAGTTGTAGAAGGAATTTAAAACACAACGAAAAGTAAAGGCTTGAAGACTCTCAAAAGGCAGCAGCCAGAGCCTGCTGGGAAAACAGCCAGAAGTGTGACTAGCAAGCAAAAATATCAGACAGGGGAAGAAAGCCTGCCTCTGCTCTGTAAAGCCAGCATGGGCCCAGGAGGTGCCGAGCATCCTGGCGCCATTGGCCAGTGGTTTTCTCATGGAACACACATAAGCAGGAAAGCTGTGGTTAGATTAAAATTCCTGATGGAAATGAGCCAGTGGCAAAGGCTACAGCAGCTTTAGAAGAAGGGGAGCAGAGTATCACTGGCCATGAGAGGGCAGTCACCTAGCCGTGCATCTGGGTAGCCAAAGGTCTTGGGGCGGGACAGCTGAGCGCTTTCTGTCCTGTTTGTGATTCATATGAGCCTGAAAGGGAGGCAAAATATTCTTTCAGTGGAATCTCTGTTCAGCTTCAGAGAAAAAAATAACCTTGGGATAGGCTGTTTTAACTTGATAGCCCAAATGGGTAGCTGGAAAGATGAGCCAAAAGAAGGATGCTGTAGTGACTACCCTTCTAAGCTGTTAAAGAAGACAGTTCCTGTCCAGCCTCTGGGGAAAGGCTTGGACTGGTTGCAAATTATCAGCCTAGTATGGTTACTAGTATGGTTATGTGGTTACTGTTGCTTCAAGCAAATGGGTCTTTAAAATCAGCACAGTTAAAAAAACCACCTGGTTTGACTTTATCTCTAGATTCTCCCCTGGCAGATATGACCTGTGGAAATCCCAAACTTGGTGTCCCGCTCAGGTCAGTGTAGGTAATACTCAGGAAAAAAGTCACCTTAGGACTCATAGACCATCTCTGGTGGTGTATGCCGCAACAGCTGTGCTGGGTAAGGTGAGAGCAGGGCAGCCACACTGGTGCACAGCCTGTCCATGACTCCAGGCCTGCATCCACCTTCTTGTCAGGAAGGGCAAAGGGCGCACTGATGTTAACCACAACAGCCAAGGCCCCCCAGGAGATGCTCTGAAATTGGCAGTGAACCAGTGAGTAGGGGCCCACTTGATCCTGTGGGAAAGGGACAAAGAAAGGGCATCAGAGGCAGTTCAGGGGGTTGTGGCATTTGCCTTGCAGCAGTAAATAAAAATCAGAAGAGGACATAGCCTCCAGTGAGGAAGCTGGAATGTGTTTGCAACAAGGCTCCTTAAGTAGAGCCCTGGTCCTCCACGTAGGAAAGGAAGGAGGTTTCTGGTGTGTTTATGGCATTACTGGTTGACAAGGTCCTTGTCTTGTCAAAAAAGGTTCAGTGACAATGCAGATGAAGGGAAAGGGTTCACTGAAATACTATTCAAGTTGAATGTCATGACATTCACTTGTTGGGTTGTGAAGAAGTCCTCCAGCTGCCAGGGACAGAGGTCAGCACAGGAGCTGAGGCAGCGCTTGCTTGGCTTTCCAGCGAAGGAAGCAGTAACTGATCTGAAGGTTTTTCTATAACCTATGAACGCTTCCGACAGGCGGCAACCAGTCCAAAAGGGAATCTCAGCTGACAGTGATCTGCAGCTGACATGGAGATCCATCTGGTCCAAGCTTGTCCATGCTGTACAGCTGCCGTGAATGAGCATAGCACTGTCTCTAGTCCATAGGTGCTGGACATGCTAGAATGCCAGAAGGTGAATACTAGATTTTCGTTATGAGCAGACTGAAAGGTGGAGGCTTAAATTCCAGCACAGCAAAGCAAGCTGTTTCAAAATCAGGTGTTTTCACTGAAAGGACAGAAGCTCCACCAACAAGCAATCCAAAGTGCTGCAGAATCAGCTTAGTCCCTATGTAGTTGCAGACAGATGGTGCTTGTAGGCCTCTGCCTTTAGTACAGACAGTTCATTTGTGGGTATGTCAATATTACTAAACCCCTGCACAGGAAGGGGACAGTCTGTGACTTCCCATTTTATCCTCCTTGCGTTTGACAGTCTGTTTCCTGTCAGACACTGAGGCTTCCCATGGGTGGGATATTGGCACAGGAGCGCCAGCAGCGTGATTGCAGCAAAAGAAACTGCAAATCCTATTCAAAACTATAGAAAAGTATCAGCTGTGTTTAGACAGGAGGACATTTGCTGTCACAATAGACCCTGTATCCCTGCAGTCTTTAACTCCTGGTGCTAGGATGGTGAGTGGCTGCAGAATCAGCTGTGGTGCAGCACAGGACTCAGCCAGGACCCAGGACGTGCCTGGGAGATTTGTCTTGTGCTGCAGCTCAGAAGGCAGAAGAGAACAGGGCAAGCCCTTCACATCTAGGGGGAATTGTTTGAGGAAGATCAGAAATAAGCAAGAGAAGAACAACTCTGCAGGAATTAACAGACCCCAGCCTAGGTGCTCTATTTCTCCCCTTCTCCTCTCCAAGGAATCACCACTTTAATGGAAAGGAAATTGTAGGGGCGCTTTCTGTAGACACACAGCTCTGATTGTGAAAGGGCATTTGGGAAGACAAGATGGATATAGGAAAAATACAGAGGAGAACGAAGACATTGAGGGGAAAAGAGGTTAACCATTTTCCTCAGGAACTAGCAAGAGGGTATGGATAAATGTAGGCTCCTGGGGAATGCACATAAGTAAAGGCAGTGCTTCAATTTCAGTTTTCTCCTACCCAGGGAAGTGATTACAGAGTATTTTTTTTAGCTTCTTGAAACTACAAAGTTAACAATTTTTTATAACACAAAGTCAATATACAGTTGGGTTTTTTGGTCAAAGGCAGGAGAATAAAGTCAGCTGGGCTGGGAATCTGTTGAAGCAAGGGAGTAATGAGGAATTAATCTAGTTCATGGCAACAAACTTGCAAAGACGAATTGAAAGGCTTTTCTCTGAAGTCTTTTTGAGCACGCAGCAGCACCCACAGCCTCACAGGGATTGTCTGGGACCGTCTGAGCATGTGGTGGAGCAACATCAAAGTCAAGTACATGTTTGATCTATGCAAGCACTGACAGATTATGATCTTGCATTTGCAGAAGGGTGGAACTGGTGTCTCTCAGCTTTGTTGCTACTGACCTCACACAAAGTGGGAGAGGACTGCGTGGCAGTGAATGGCATGTAGAAGCCTTTCAGGGCTGATGCAGCAACCATCCTGCTTTAATCTTTAGGGCTTCAGGCTCTTCTAAAAATTGTATTAAATTCTTAGGCTTAAATACTCAGAGTGTTTCTACTATTGCTCTGGTGTGACAAGCAGCTGAGTTTTATGATCTGGTTCATAAAATGATTGAGACGAGATATTGTGATTCATCAGATTGGAAGCCTGTTTCTGGTACTGTAATTGAGTTATCCATGGACTTGGGGGTCTTGCTTAACTTCTCTGTGCCTCAGATTCTCATACACTGATGAGGAGTGCATAGAATTGTCAACATTGCTTAGCAGTGTCTAGAGCTCTGGACCTCTGCAAATGAAAGGCAATAGAAAGAAAATTGCGCATCATAGCCCTGTCATGGTTACTGGGATTTATAAGACGTGGGTTTATCTTATAAATCCATTTTATAACCCACTGAAGTGTTCCACCCATCAGATTTTACTGGGACTATTCATTGTTTAGTGAAACACAATGCAGAGCCAACACAAGCAAATCCTCCTCTCTCTCTCTCTGTGCTGATCTCAGAATTTTCCTTCTGCACTCTGAGAGAACAGTGCATAGTCTTCTGGCATACGTATTGTCCTCATACATGCACACACACAGAGATAAAATGTCTGAAATGTTTACATGCAGGGAGTAAAAGGCTTTTCTTTCACTTAGAAACCCCACAGCCCACTTTGCTTTCCTGCATCCTGCCGTGTCTGCAGTGTTTTCTAGGGCTGACCTCAGAGATGCAGCTGCCCACCGCTCCCCAGCCAGGCTGCCAGAGCTGCTGAGGGACGTGGGCTAAATGCTAGGTGGGGATGGAGGACAGGGTGTCCTTGCTCCTGTGGCCAGGTGAATACCCAGACCTGCTGTCCAGGCAGCCTGCCAGGGATCGTGCTATTGTCAGGCTTTTGGAACACTGATTGATTTTTAAATACTTTTATTTATTTATTTATTTGTTTGTTTATGACTGCCTCTGAGTGTGCATCAGCTGGTAAAGTACTGCTGCCACAGCCTGTAGTCACTTCAGAGATTAAAAATGGAACACTTTCAAATTTTTACAAGATTTTCTTGACGGTGCTACGTTAACCTTTTGAACTTAGTGGTCTTTTTCAGCCGAAGGAATTCTATTATTCTGTTGAAAGAAACTTGCAAGTTTTCATCTGGATTTCTCCCTTTTCTGAAATTAATTGAATTGATTTCTGGTCTGCTTTGTTCTGTTTCTTGAGCACTCTGAAGCCCCATCTTAAGCAAAAGGAAACTAGTAGCAGGGGAGAGCTGCAGCGCCGTGTCTCATCCTGTAACTCCTGCGGGAATTTCATGGGTCACCACCTCCTCCACACAGACACCATTACCTAAGCATGATACATTTCCTCGGCATATTTAATCTGGTTTATAGGGAAGGATATATTTAGGCCATCAACTATAAGGTCCAAGTTCAATGTACTGAGAGATGCAGACAATTCGCTAACTTGACTGTTCAGCCCAGCTCCGAACACAAGCTGTATTCTCATCTCTGCTTATATGTCCTTAAAGCACACTTTGGGTCAGAGAGTTTCGTAAAACTCACTTTAAAGAAGCATATATTGATAATGCTGGCACTTATCCTTGGCATTTTGAAGGAGAGCTTAATACCTGCCTCTGCTCTGTAAATAGAGGGTGGCTCTCAAAAGGCACCTTTAACAAGCTCTTAAACTTCCCTAACTTGAGAGGAAAATGTGCCCTCGTCACCTGCAGTGGATGTACCGAACGGAGCTGGGTGGCTGCGGCCTGTGGCGCTCTGCTGTCCTCGCAAGGAGCTTGAGAGGAGCCTGAATGGATGACACCAAAGCAGATAAAAGTCTCCGTTTCAGCTGGACGAGCCCACATTCATTAACTGGCTGGTCTGCCCAGCTCGTTTATTATTGATTCTGAGCGCCACCCGAGTGGGAGAAGCATCTGTGACGGGTGTGAGCCGTCAGAGGGCCCCGTCCAGCAGAGCCCTGCCTGTCACAAGCTGGGCAGGCCACCAGCCCTGCTGTCAGGCTGAGAGGGCTTTGGATAATAGCTCCGCTTCCCGTCAGGGCTCGCTGCATCCGTGTGGTCATAAATAGGAAGGGAAACACATGTTAAGTATCCTTTTCCTTTCTTGTCCTTCCCTCCTGGCGTTTGGCCCACAGCTTTGTGATTTTAGGATGAAAGTCACTTTCAGGGTTTATTTATGATTTTTTTCAATGAAGTCCTGTAAACTGGACTTGAGTGCAGGGCAGGACTTCTCTGGTATCTCTGTTGCAGCTGTGGGGGTTTGTAAGGTTGAAAATTCCTCTAGGATCTACCCTAGGAGCCCTCATGGACCTCACATGAGCCCCACTCCAGGGGACTCAGCCTGGGTGAAGGCTTCTGCTTTGTAGCATCTTGAAGAAGAGTTCCCAAATTCCAGCTGTGGTCACGAGAAATCTGCAGGAGCAAAATGAAACATCACAGCTCATCTAAAGCATGTTGTTTTCTGAAGGTGCCATTGGTAGTATACTCATAGATTTATAAAGTCACTTTCTTGAACTGGATTAACTTCTAGCCTTGACCATAAAAAACCCCTGAAAATGTAAATACATTCTGTTTTAAAAGTGACAATTTTAATTTTTATGTTCTTTGAAAACAACTGCCTCTTGGACAAGTCCTAACAGGACTTTTTCATTTTGTCTTTCTTCTCTTATTGAATATGTTCTTTGGCATTGAAGTTGTTGAAAGAGCAGCTTCTGTATGAGATATGTAAACGCATGCTCTGTGTAGGCAGGGTCTTCATATTTCACAGAAAACGATGACAGTCCTATTCTTGGGCTGAGATTTTTTCCACTGATGGGGACTGGAGTATTCTGAAGCTGTGTTTAGCAAACAAAGCTAACCTGGAGCCTAAAAATACGCATTGCATTTGCAGAGAGCCTGTAAGCCTGCCAAGGTAACCCTTTTGTGATATAAATCGAGGCGATGCTGTAATGGTTGTACATCTCGGACCTATTGTGGTTACTCTCAACATCAACACCAAAGAAATGTGGTGCTTACTGGAGGATCAGATTATAGCAGTCATACCTGCAGTCCCTCTGTGAATCATTCATGGTTTTGCTCCTTCTGCTGTCGTATCACATGTCATACCTGAGTGGGGAAGGTTCTTGGGTCTAGAATCAGTCTTTTCTTAAATATTTGCTTGACAAATGCACCTTCCAGAGCATAGCCAGGGTCACTGATGGAGCCTCTGAAACATTAACTACCCAGGTCATTACATAATTGAAACCTGTCCTCTATAGCAATATCTTTACTATTAATGGTATATAATTACTTAGTATATAATAGTAGTGTCTCTTAGAATTTAGGATCTATCCATAGTAATAGCATCTATTAGTAACAGTATCTAATAATATCTGTAGTAATAGTATCTATTACTGTTACTGGTAGTTAGATTTTGCTTGCCTCCGCACTGAGACCAGTACATGCTGTCACTGTTCATACCAGCAAACCTAAAGTGGGCGTCAACCTAACCTGTGTTACAGCAGCATAAGGTGATAAACACTGAAATCAGGGGCTGGTTTTTTACCAGATTGGTTAGGTATAGTGTTTTTCACAATAAAGCTGTTCCACAGATTTGCAGGTTTTTCTTCTAAAAAGGAGAATCCAAATTTTTTATAACCCAGGACTGGAATTTACTCACAGGACGTGATAAGTATCATATTAGAACTGTAGCCATACATCGATATTTAATCTTTGGTTTGCAAAATATTTAAAGAACAACACTTTTTCTTAAAGTAGCAGTACAACTGCAGTAATGCAAACCTTTTTCTGCAGTGCCTGGTGGTGATCTCTTAGCATGCAAGCCACATCAGGCTACTTTTGGTATTCTTATTCTTGATGAATGATAATAATCCTACTGAAATTTTATCTAGACCATGGAATGAGGTAATACTAAGAAAGATTACATTGGAATGTGGCCTAAAATAAAGTAATAATCAGATTTTATACCCTGTTAAATTACAAGCTGCCCATTACCTTAATAATGTGCTGTTTAGTCCCAATGCAGTATGTTCAAATACAATCCTGAAACTCAGACAACCACAGCAGTATGTGTGTTAAAAATTGAAAACTTGGTTACAACTGTATAAGAGTAACTGAATTCAGGTTAAGCCAATATAAAACTTAATTCTTCATATCTTTGTATTTTATTACTTGTAAGAGCTGGAGACAGGTGACTCATTCCTTTGCTACTTTTTAAAGGACATTGGCATTTTCACTATGTATTTAAAGCTTTAAATTAAACGATACACATATTTTTTTAATAAATCTTCTGCCTTTCTCTTAAACTGAAGTTTTTGATTGAGTTTCAAACTTGTGGGGAAAAGCTGAGAAAGAGTCTTCATTATGGATCCTTCCAGAATCCAGTCGACTCAGGTCTCAAAGGTATCATCACAAATAGTGTTTTAATAGAGAAAAAAAATCTGGATGGCATGAACTGCCCCAGAATGCTGCTGAATCACACTTCCCTGGGCAGGTCTCTTCTGTGCATCAGGACTGAGAAAGTGCGGTCCCCATTACCATGGGATGGTGGAACTGACATAATACATTTTCTGAGACAAATGCAAAACTAGAAGTATCTCTGCTCTTCCCTTACCTTGAGATGTGACTAATATGCAGCCTGCAATTGATTTGCACACAAATCTAGCAATTTCATCAGGTTTGTCTTCCCAGAAACCTAATTGAGAGATTTTCTATTAATACCAGATACTTCACTATAGGCTTTTCTTCTTGGCTCCCTGCCACCCTTCAGTTCACAGACACCCGTTCCAGCTGCCACTAGCCAGAGAAAGAAACCAACAGGCATAAATAAATATTTGCTATCCTTGGCAAAACCTTTGAAGAAGGCTCTCACCCTGATTAGAGATGTATTTTCTAAGGGGTAAATATAGATTCAGAAAAAAACCTATGCTGACTAAATGCACCATCTTAATATCCTTCCTCTGTTAATCTTTGGTCACAGCTTCTTATTTTCTTGGTGAAAGTTTACCTCTTAGAAAACATTAAATGCACTGCCAAACACAGCTGAGGTCCTGTCTTACCAGTCAGTTGGTGACAAAGCTTTCAGCTAAGTCTGGGCTGTGGGGTGTTTATTCTTAGGGATGATGCACAAATCAGAAATACGGCAACCTGGTTGCAGTCCCAGAGGAAATACAAGTAAATGTGTTGTGGAACAGCTTCCCACTTCCCACTCATCAAAGTGATTCAGCTCACGGGGAAGGTGATGGCCAGCAGCACTGAGTGCTCTCCTGGTGCCACAGGGGCTGAGACAGGGACCAGAAGGTGCTATTCCTAACACAGTTTTGAACAGAGGGAAGAGAAAACAACAAGCGTTTGATTCATTTTCTAATGTCACCTATCTGAAATTTTCCACATTCAACCTGTGTCAGAGCCACATTAAGAGATTAAAACTCTGCACAGCCTTCAGCACAAGAAGGAACTTAGAGACTTAAGGGTCCACCACGTTTCTTAAATCCTTGCTTGGATTACAGCATTGTAACCAATGCATACAGGATGTAGGAAAATACTGTGAAATGGCAACTTCTCTTATTCTGTAAGGAATGCTTGTGCTGTTCAAGACCACAGATGGATGTTTGTGTTGAACAGATCTCCCTTGTTTGGAACAGAAGAAGCAGCCCAACTGCAGAGCGTGCTGCCTCCTTGGCCCTCCTCCACCGCCCCTGTTCCCACCACCATACTTCAGGCACAGCTGGAGAACTGTAAGTGTGGCTTTTACTCCTTTTACATGAGTTTTAATGACAAAGAATGAAGCATCCTCTCAAGCACTGCTTCATGGTGTCACTCAGCAAACTTCCCTGGCTGTGCTGATATGGCTCTGTGAGGACAACCACTCAGCATCCCAGACTGGGGCTTGAAGTAACTATTGAATAGATAAAGGAAGAGGCTGGATTTGTTCCAGCAGATAATTCAATTAACTTAAAATATTCTCCTTACTCTATTTTGAAACCTTCTTAGAGTAAGACAATCCTGAACTAAATGAAATGGCAATGGAGCAAGCCAGTAAGGGCAGAAAGGCAATTTTCCATCCTGCACAATGATTTCAGAGTGTTCATTATGTATATGTCCTGTTCTGCATCACATTTACCTTATCTAGTAGGTGAAATGAAGGTCCTGAAATCCTCCTGTGGATCCTATTCCCACCATTTCATTTTGCAGAAACACACATGGTTTAAGATGCTGGTATGCAGTTTTCACTCACCCACCCTTGCACAAACCTACTCTGTGTGATGCCTTGAGGTGGCCACCTAAAAACAGAGGCTAGACAAGAATAAGAGAATAAAGGTAGGTATTTATTTGAAGGGCCTTCAAAGGTACACCCTGGGCAGTCAAAAGGCTACACCCAACATGGACCCTGGGTCACGGGTTCGTCACACTTTTATAATTTTGGTTCATTTGTGTATCAGGGTTAATTCTCCAATTATAACCTCAGTTAATGATGTAATTACCTCAAATTTGCCACCCCCCCCC
>VXBT01003404.1:30122-74692 GCA_013400235.1 Oriolus oriolus | reverse complement strand
CGGGGCTCCCTCCGCACTGTCGGGGTCAGAACCCCGGTCCCGGGGCTCGGTGCCGAGTGGGCGGCAGGTCAGAATTTGCCCGTTTGTGTGGAGTTTCTTCCCCCCTGAAACACCGAACATCCCGGTGCCGGTAACGGCAAGGTAAGGAGGAATTCGGCACACGGGGAGGGAGAGCGGGGGAACCTCCCGCTATCTCGGGGTGCTCGGCCGCCGCCTGCTCCGGTTTCGGGGTGACCGGGACCCTCCCTCCATCACGGTTTGAGAGTGGTCAGGACACTCCCGCCATCCCGGTGCAGGTTTGGAGGTGAGCGGGACCCTCCCGCCGTCCTGTCTGAGGTTTGGGGGTGCCTTGGACCCTCCCGCCGTCCTGTCTGAGGTTTGGGGGTGCCTTGGACCCTCCCGCCGTCCTGTCTGAGGTTTGGGGGTGCCTTGGACCCTCCCGCCGTCCTGTCTGAGGTTTGGGGGTGCCTTGGACCCTCCCGCCGTCCTGTCTGAGGTTTGGGGGTGCCTTGGACCCTCCCGCCGTCCTGTCTGAGGTTTGGGGGTGCCTTGGACCCTCCCGCCGTCCTGTCTGAGGTTTGGGGGTGCCTTGGACCCTCCCGCCGTCCTGTCTGAGGTTTGGGGGTGCCTTGGACCCTCCCGCCGTCCTGTCTGAGGTTTGGGGGTGCCTTGGACCCTCCCGCCGTCCTGTCTGAGGTTTGGGGGTGCCTTGGACCCTCCCGCCGTCCTGTCTGAGGTTTGGGGGTGCCTTGGACCCTCCCGCCGTCCTGTCTGAGGTTTGGGGGTGCCTTGGACCCTCCCGCCGTCCTGTCTGAGGTTTGGGGGTGCCTTGGACCCTCCCGCCGTCCTGTCTGAGGTTTGGGGGTGCCTTGGACCCTCCCGCCGTCCTGTCTGAGGTTTGGGGGTGCCTGGCACCCTGCCGCCGTCCCGGACTGGGGTGGCTGATATCCGGGTGTGCTGCAGCTGGGGCAGGAGATAAGCGGGATCTCCAGCGGCGCCGCTGGGTGCTGTGACACCGGCGCTGCCCCGGGACAGCGGGTGGCACGCGGGGTTCAGCCCCCCAGGACACTCCCCCAGCAGGTGCTGCCCTGTCCCACCACTGTCACCACCCCCGCGGGGCGTGGTGAGACCCCCAGGGTTCGGAGCACGGCCGGGTTGGATCGGGGCCGGGAGGAGGCTGTGCTAAAGGTTCCCTTCACACTGCTGAGGCGCACCAGAGGGGTGGAAATTATTCCACAGAGTGGGAATGCCACAGGTCAGTGAACTGGGTGACAGTTTGCATCCTGCCCCGCTATTCGGGGTCGGGAGCTGCATGTCCCCAGCTGCTGCCCCGCTCCAGGGCGCTACTGGGGAGCTGAGGAATGGGACAGCCAGCACTGGGGCAGCCAAGGGACACAATGCCAGCTGTAAATACTTGGGAGATAAACACCAGGGAAGGGAGAGAACAGCTGAAACAAAGGGATGGCATTGGCAGAGCCCTGGGAACACCACAGCAGAGAGGAAGCTCCGCCACTGGGACAGTGGGGCCAGAAGGGCTGATTTTGGGTCAGCTGGTGTCAGAAGGGTCTTTTCCTGCCTGGATTTTCCGTGCTGTGCTGAAGGCAGGGCTGTGGAGGCAGCTGGGACTAAGGGAGGGGGAACACCTTTGGGTGCATCAGTGCCATCCCTCAGCAGCCGCGTTCGATCCTCCTCAGCAGGGATCGGCAGAGCCCTGAGCACCGGCTACTGCCGCCTGTGCCACGGGAAGTTCTCCTCGCGGAGCCTGCGCAATGCCTTCGGGAAGGTGCCCGTGCTGGGGGAGAACTCGGAGAAGCAGCGGCGCGTGGACCAGGTGTTCTTCGCCGACTTCCAGCGGCTGGTGGGCGTGGCGGTGCGGCAGGACCCCGCGCTGCCACAGTTCGTCTGCAAGAAATGCCATGCCCAGTTCTACAAGTGCCGCAGCGTCCTCCGGACCTTCATCCAGAGGGTGAACGCCTCGCCCACGGGCCACGCCAAGTCCAAAGGAAAGTACGTGGCCTTTCTTGCCCCGCGGGAGCACCACGATGCCGTGTGTTGCCGCGTGGTCCCTCCATGACCCCCAAATCCCACTGTGCCGCTCTGGTTTTTGCAGGAGCAGCGGGGTCCAGGCGCAGCCGGGTATGGAAGGAGGTGCCTCCTGCCTGGGTGAGTGCCCACTCCCCTTTTCCTTCTGCCACGCCACCAGTGGAGGGCTGGGGTTGATGGGTGGTGACAAGTGACCGCATCCAGGAGGGTTCTGGTGTCCTCCGACACGGCTGGTTGTGGTTCTCCTTCCTCCGTCTGGCTTTCCAGGAGAATATTCACCTTCCTGAGCTGGGCCAAATAGGCACAGGCTCACCTGGGGGTGGGAAGAGCAGGCAGAGCAGATTTGGGTGGCAGTGCCAGGCCTGTCCCAGCTGCTGTTGGGCACTGGGGACAATTGGAAGTACCCTTTCACCTGTGAAGCAAATGATGGGGGGAGGTGGTGGAGTCACTGTCCCTGGAGGTGTTTAAGGAAAGACTGGACATGGCACTCAGTGCTCTGGTCTGGCTGGCAGGGAGGTGTTTGGTCACAGGTTGGACTCAGTGATCTCAGAGGTCTTTTCCAACCTCAGTGGTTCTGTGATCCTGGCAGGCACTGGAGCTGCCCCGCTCCAGCCCTGTGGGTGCAGCCCCTTGGGGTGGCTCCCACCTGCCTTCTAGGGCAGCCCTGGGGGGAGCAGATCCACATCCCCATCCCCTCTGTGTCCCCGCCGTGCCCGGGCCTGACTGTGCTGCCTCTCCCCTGGCCAGTTGACCTGATCACGTCCAGCCCGCAGTGCCTGCACAGCCTGGTGACGTGGACGCACGCGCACGCCGGGAGCTGCGCCTCGGTGCCCGGGCTGCGGAGCGTGCTCTCCTCCGAGTACTGCGGCATCATCCGCGCCGTCTGGGGCTGCGGGGATGGCCACGACTACGTCATGGACACGGACTCGGACTGCAGCTCCGTGCTGCTCGACAACGCCCTGTCCGTCAAACGGGAGTGGAGCAAGGGCACGGCACAGCAGCGCTTGACTGACAACGGGGCCGGGGCGGACAATGCCGAGGCTGTTCCTGCTCCCAAAGCCCAGCATGCTCCAGTAAGGACAGCTCCTTGCCAGCAGCCTGCCAACAAAGGGACCACGGCGGTGCCGCTGAATGCGGAGAACGAGGCGCCGCAGGACAGGGACCCGTCTCCCTCGCAGCTGGACAGCGCGGCCTCCGTCCGGGAGCAGGCCCTGCCGCAGCCCGTCTCCCCGCTGAGCACTGCCACAGGTAAGGGACTGGCTGCCTGATCTCCCTCCCGGCCTCAGGGGAAGGACAGGGAGCTGGAGAGGTGGTCCAGGGAGCAGCAAGGGGCTGGGCCCTCTCCTTGGAGACCGCTGTTCCTCAAGGAGGGCGCAGATCCTTCTGGGAAGGGCTCAGAGATTGGCCTGTGATCAGGGAGGAGGATGCTGAGCCGTACAGAAGGGACAGGGGTCACACTCCTGGCCCTGTGTGCTGTTCCCCCTCTGATAGAGGGGAGACCCTGCTGCTGCCATGCTCTTTCTGGAGGTACAGAACGGTCACCAGTTCCCCAGCACCACGTTTGCCAGATGTTTCTTTCGTCTCCACCCTGAAGTTGGGTTTCCCTGCTCCACAGCAGCTGATGCTGAATCCCAGGAGCCCCTTCTGTCCCTAAAGGAAAACTGCTGGGTGGATTTGGGCTGGGTGAACTGCCCCAAACGCCACTTCCAGAAGTGAGGAGTTAACACCCATTTTGAGTTCCAGAAGTGGGGCTATGTTCAGCTCCAGCACCCACAGGAGATGTCCGCTGCCGGGCACAGGAATGGCAGCTGGGACTTGCCTGGGGACAGATCTTTCAGTTATGGGTGTCACAGGAGGAACCAAAAGCTGCTCCTCGGAGCTGCAGGGTCAAGGTGGAGCACAGGGAGAGCCGTTTCTGGGCAGAGGGGACAGCTTGGTTTAAACAATCATTGATTGCCACGGAGCACGTGCTCCCCACGGTGTGACCCCGCGAGCGCGCCCAGAGCAGTCAGCTCCTCCTCGGCCAACGAGGCTCTGCTGCTTTTCCTTGTAACGCACCGTGTTCTCCTTCATTCCCCAGGACAGTTGAGTGGGAAGCAGGTTCTGTCTGCAACGTCGGATGAGCGGGTAAAAGACGAGTTCAGTGACCTTTCTGAGGGGTGAGAGAAGAGTGGGTTTAAAATAGCCTAAATGTCTTCTTTGCCAGTGTGAACTCCCCAACCCGGAGAGCTCTTTCTCCGCCGGCGCCGGGGGCTCGGAGCGGTGGCCGTGCCGCAGCCGTCACGGAGCTCGTGGCACTGAGGCTCCGAGCTCCCTCCTCTGCCCTGGGGGGTTTGCACACACGTGTGCTCTGTGCTCGTCGGCTGCTTCCAGCAATCCTGGCCCTGTTTTGTCCCCTCTCCACGCTGGGGAAGGAGCCGTGCCGGGAGATGCTGCTCCAGCCCCTCAACCTGCGGGCGGTTCCCTCCATGGCTGGGGCTGCGGGAGAGCCGTGGGAGTGGGAATGCAGGCACGGGGTGGCACGAGGAGAAACCGCCCCCTTTGCTCCCGGGGAGAGCCATTAACTGGGAAGCGGGAGCAAGAGGGACCTGGCAGCTCCACAGCCCGTTGTGAGCAAGGATTTGGCTCAGTCCAACACAGGTGTCTGGAACGGGGCTGTAAATACGCGAATGCAGGCGTTCCGAGTCTAAAGGGCCAAGTGCAGAGTGACTCCGGTGTCAGCTGGGCCTGTCAGCTGTCACATTGAAAGGGCTGCAACAATTTATTGCCTGTTTCCTGTCTTCAGGAGTTAATTGCTTCTTGTATGGCTTAAGGCCTAAAAGGAGGAAAAAGAAAAATCCAAATGTGGCTGTTATGTTTGAGGGAATACAGAATGACCCGCAGCTTCATTAACCTGCGCCAGACAATTATGTGATGTTCTTGCTCCACAAAATTCCTTTTCCCAGCAGAGGAAGCGGCAGCCACATCCCTCACCCATGAATAGATCCTTTCAGTAACAGCCGTTTTTTTGTTCTCCTGACAGTGGTTTGATTATTCTTGCAGAGATTTAGCCCTAAAAGGACCTGGTTTGGGTCTTTGCTGCGTTCACCGACGCTGTGTTTGCTTGGGGAGAGGCTGGGGAGGAGAACACGTGGAGCTGTGCCGTGGGGGAGATGGATGTGCTGGGAATGGGGAACTGCTGGTGCCGAGGGTCAGCCCGAGGTCACGTTGGTAAAGGGCAACTTCTCTCTCTCAGGGACTTCTTGAGCGATGATGAAAGCGAGAAGAGAAACGTGCAATCTTCAGATGACTCCTTCGAACCTTACCCCGAGAAGAAGTAAGGGGCTCTCGGGGTGGGTGGGGGGCTGGTGCCCACCCCCATGGGGCCAACATGTCTTTCCCTATGGTTCTGTTCCCTACACATTCCTGCCTGGCGGGTCACAGATGTGCCCCCAAGCTCCTCATTGGGTTAAAGCTGGGCTGCATCTCTCATCCCCAGCCTGGCACAGCCACAGCCCAGCTCATGTACCTGGGGCTGTGTGTGCTCCTGCTCTGCCAGGTCACAGCCAGCTGTAACAACTGGGGACAGTCAGGTGGGTCTAAAACCAAGATCAAGTCTTAAACCACTGTCCTGGTTCTTTCTTGGAGGGTTTCTGGCAAGAAAAGCGACAGTAAAGAAGCAAAGAAGGCGGAAGAGCCCAAAATAAGGAAGAAGCCAGGGCCTAAGCCAGGCTGGAAAAAAAAAATCAAATGTGAACGGTAAGGAGGGTCCAGCAAGGCTGGGCTGGGCCACAGCCCCGTGCCCACAGCACCTCACACACCTCTGCTTGCAGGGAGGAGCTGCCCACCATCTACAAGTGTCCTTACCAGGGCTGCACCGCTGTCTACAGAGGGGCTGACGGCATGAAGGTGAGCTCAGGCTCTGCTCCTGTCCCACACCAGGGGCTCCCAGTGGAGCCACTTCCATGTGAGCAGAGGATCCCTGATGGGTTTAATTCCCCACCCTGCTCTGCAGGAGGCAATGAGCCACTAAAAGCAGCCTGCTGGGAGTCCTGGCCTTTTCCAGTCTGCTCTGCCTCTCCCTGTTCCTCCCGTGCTGGAAGCCTGCCACTGGCTCACTGCCCTTGGAACAGGCTCCACTGTGTCCAGCTAAAGCCCCTGCTGCCAGGGGTAGACTGGGATGCAAATCCTGGTTTTTCACATGGTGGTCTCGGTGTTTGGGGGTCCAGTTTGTTCTCTGTCAGAAGCTCTGTCCTTGCTTTGCAGAAACACATCAAAGAGCACCACGAGGAGGTGCGGGAGAGGCCCTGCCCTCACCCTGGCTGCAACAAGGTGTTCATGATCGACCGGTACCTGCAGCGGCACGTCAAGCTCATCCACACAGGTGTGTGCCAGCAGGTGACAGACACCCAGCGCCTCGTGGTGCCACGTTTGGCGGTGCTGAGGCTCTGGGAGGGGGGCGGGACTCCCTGTGTGCCTGTGAACTCGGAACCAGGGGGACACAGGGGAGCGCAAGGCAGGGGAGGGCTCCAGGCTCGCGCAGGGAGCGCGGGCGGCTGCGTGTGCAGGGCACGTTCCGGGAATGCAGCAGAATCCGTGACTCTCTCCCGTTGCCCGTGGCAGAGGTACGGAACTATATCTGTGATGAGTGTGGGCAGACCTTCAAGCAACGCAAACACCTCTCGGTCCATCAGATGCGGCACTCGGGAGCGAAGCCCCTGCAGTAAGTGATTCCAGCGGGGACCAAAGGGATCAGTCACTGACCCTGGCACAGTAATTCTGGGATACAAACCCTCCCTGGAGCTGGGAGCATCCTGGCTGGGTCACTTTAAACAGAATGAATGAGGAGAGGGTCATGGAGCACCTCTGCTATGACAAAAGGCTGAGTGCTGGGTGTGTTCAGCCTGGAGAAGATTCCAGGGAGACCTTAGAGCCCCTTCCAGTGCCTAAAGGGGGTCCAAGAGAGCTGGAGAGGCACTTGGGACAAGGTCTTGGAGTAACAGGACAAGGGGGATTGGCTTCCTACTGCCATAGTTAGATGGGATATTGGAAAGATATTCTTTCCTGTGAGGATGGTGAGGCCCTGGCACAGGTTGTGGACTCCCCATCCCTGGAAATATTCAAGGCCAGGTTGGATGGGGCTTGGAGTAACCTGGGATAGTGGAAGGTGTCCCTGCCCTCGGCAGGGGGTGGGACGGGATGAGCTTTGAAGTCCTTTCCAACCCAAACCTTTGCAGGATTCTGTGATTCAGTGAAATGTCCATCCCCAGCACCTGCTCCAGCCCCAGCGCTCTCCCCAGCTGAGCGTGGCAGCACCAGGCTGGCGCTGAGCCCCCTTTGCCTTTGGCAGGTGTGAGATCTGCGGGTTCCAGTGCCGCCAGCGCGCGTCCCTCAAGTACCACATGACCAAACACAAAGCCGAGGCGGAGCTGGAGTTCGCCTGCGACCAGTGTGGGAAGCGCTTCGAGAAGGCCCACAACCTCAACGTCCACATGTCCATGGTGCACCCTCTGACCCAGACTCAGGACAAAGCCAAGCCGCTGGAGCCAGAGCCCATCCTCCTCCTCACTGCTTCAGGGACTGCGGAAGGGCAGGCGGTGAAGCCCGAAGTGACTGCACAGCCCGAGCCCACCTGAGGGCACGGGGACACGCTCCCGGCCCAGCCCCGTAGAAGCCGTTCGGCAGTGGAGATTTTTAATCTACGTTTTAGTCTCCCAAAGAACTCCGTGGAATTAGCTTCAGCTTGCTCAGAAAAGGCTTGTTCTCATGCAGTGATTTCCATGCTCACGTCTGATTCAGCAGTGTTGTACTAAGAGTGTCTAATCCCAGGGGAGGGGACGTTGGCAGCACCCCTTCGTGCCCCCAGCCCCACGCACACGTTGTAGAAACCAAGTTGGCCACAACTGTTCCCTGCCTGCACAGAGGTGCCCTCGGGGGCTCGAGGGGGACAGAGGACAGTGGGACAACTTTAAGAAGACATTTTGTTTTGGAAAAAAGGAAAAAAAAAAAAAAGAAACAAAACAAACATAATTACGATTCCCAAAGCAAGTCTAAACTGAAAATTTGTAACCTACTTTTTATTGTAACAAGAGCTTCATGGTTATGCTTGTAATAAATTATTTACAAAGTAATTTGAAAAAAAATGGCCCCGGGTGAGAAAGGTGGCTCCTTGTGTCAGGTGTAACTGAGGTGTTGGGCTGGGTCCACTCTTCAGAACAGTTCCAGCTCTTCCTCCAGCCCCATGTCCACAGCAGGCCGTGAGAAGTGCAGGAGGGTGGCTCCCAGCTCCGGGTCGAGTTCTTGACAGGTGCTCAGGAGCTGGGGAGAGGGCAGGGAGCCAGTTTAGATCTGCTCGTGCCAGTTCCAGCTACACCGAGGCATTTTGCTGCCTCTCAGCCAAGCACGGGCAGAGGAGGGGGAAACTTCCACTCGTGCCCTTGGCTGTGCCTGGCACTTCCCTCAGACCGAGCGGGAATGACCACACGAGGGCAGGGTTTGATGGGCTGGGAGTGGTGGAGGATGTGGCCGTGGCACCGGCAGAGCACCAGGTGTCCCCCTGCTCCCAGGTGGGTGAGGGGAGCTCGGAGGTTGGCACAGGCACGGGCTCAGTGCCCGAGGGACTGCACGTACCGGCTGTATGTTCCCAAAGCTCTGGGCAGGGCAGCGTGGGATGGCTCCCAGCAGGAACCGCCGGGCTGCAGAGATCAGCTCCAAGGGATCCTGCACGACACGGGAGAGACGCGGCCATGGACGCAGAACGTCACCCTCAGTACAGGCCCTACTTCAGAAGAGAAGCAGGAGCCACAACCCCACACCCGAGGCTGTCAGGGGGCAGGGGCATGTTCGGGGTTTGGGAGCAGCCCTGGCAGCTCCTCTCTGCCCCATGGGATGAGGAACCTGCTGCCAGCAAAGGCACCTGCACGAGCTCCCTCTGCTCTGCACGGGAAGGTGGGAACAAGAGGGATGCTGCAAGTGCTGCTGCAGGGGAAGAGCTAAAGAATAGGATCAGTTACAACAGGTTTTAAGCTGAAAAGGGGTAGATGTAGACTGGATATTAGGAAGAAATTTTTCCTTGGCACAGGGTGCCCAGAGAAGCTGTGGCTGCCCCATCCCTGGCAGTGTCCAAGGCCAGGCTGGACGGGGCTTGGAGCAGCCTGGGACAGTGGAAGGTGTCCCTGCCCATGGCAGGGGGGGGGAGGGGATGAGCTTTAAGGTAATTTCCAATCCAAACCATTCTGGGTCTATGATAGGAGAAAAAAAAAAAGAGTCCAAGCTTTGCTTACGTGCTCTGTGGGGTCTTGATCAGACTGTGGCAGGACTTGCCCTTCCACAAAGAGCTGGAGCAGCTGGATGTACAGCTGGAGCACCACGCCGAGGAAGGTCGGGTCCCGCTGGAGCAGCTCCCGGTGGAAGCAGGGGGTGAGGCTGGGGGAGGTCACACAGGGGCTCTGTTAGCTCCGGGTGCATGGGGCGCACACAGGCACAAGGCAAACACAGCTGCTGCTCTGCCCTGCCCGATTTGAGTCCCACCGTGTGCAGGGCCACCCCAGGAAGGGAAGGTGGCTCCAAAACCTTGTGTTTGGAGCACAACAAAGCTGAAGGGACACTTCTAGCAAAGCTCTTTAGCAAAAGACACAGGGTTCCTTAAACAGCATCGTGCCCTGATGAGGGGTTCTCTCCTGCACAGCTCAGCTAAGAGGTAACTGTGCCCCCCTACAGGCCAGCAGTGCAGTTACCTCCATGCCAGCTGCTGTGGATGCCAGCCATCGCCCACACCCCCCTCACCCCTCCTTCCCGCCCAGCAGGACGGTACCTGTAGAAAGCCAGGGGCAGGAGCCGGGTGTGGCGGTCCGAGGCCGCGCTGCGCAGGACACGGCACTTCCCAGGGCCTGCGAGGACAGGGAGGAACACTGAGCACCTTCAGAGGGCCTCACGTCACCTGTCACACTCCTGGAGCAGCACAGGGGCTGCACAGTTCCCTTCCAGCCCACAATAAACACGGGTGCTTGGGGGTGGTGACCAGCAAGAGAAGCAAGTTGTCCCCTCGGGCTTTCTCTACCAGCAGGAACAAAGCTGAGTTCAGTCGTTCCCCATCATCAGCTGGGTCTGCCAAACTCTGGGATAGAAGCAGGATGCTCTCAGCTTTCACACAAGTGGTTTTTGTGCTGCTTCCAAAGGCCCAGCAGCCCCTTCTCACAGGGACTCTTTAACCCAAGGGATGGGTCACCCGTCCTCCCACCCCCTGGGGACAGGACTCACCTCTCTCTGCCGAATGGAAGAGCAGTGGCCAGGATGTGCCCCTCTCCTCCAGGCACTGCAAGATCTCCAGGGACCAGTCCAGAGACGTCTGAAAATCCACTCCTTCCTGGGTGTCAGAAAGGAGAGGCCTGGTTTGTCTTGGGCCGTAGTTCCGCAGAAAGGAACCCCCAGAGGAGGCTGCTCATGAAGCACTCTGCTAAAGGACCTTAAGAATTTAGCCCAAATCTTTCCCCTCACCTGGCAGCCTGGATTCCCCCAGGGAACTGGGCACCAGAGCAAGGCAGTGTCCTCCTCACCAAACCAGGCCACCACAGGGCTCAGCTGAGAGAGGGGAAAGCTGCATCGTGGAACGGTTTGGGTTGGAAGGGACCTTAAAGATCATCCAGTTCCACCCTCTGTCATGGGCAGGGACACCTTCCACTAGACCAGGATGCTCCAAGCCCCATCCAACCTGGATTACTCAACAGACCACTGCACATCCTTACACCCACCCCACTGGAGCAGCTTTTGTCCTCTCTAACCTTTCTAGTGACAACACGTCTTGGGATTATTGCGGGGTTTCTTTCCACATTACTCATTTTACACGGATTAACCTCCCAGCTCCGTCTGCTCAAGATGTTTCTCTCCTCCCTGGCTCTTCCCCCAAACTCTCCCACGAGCAGACTGAGACCAAATGGTTATTTTTGCCTTGAATCTGCTCCCTGATCCCATCTGTGAGGTGACTCCCCAAACGGCTGCACTTCGAAGCTGAGGTGACAGCAAAGGGACAGAAACGAGCCTTCACAGGCAGCAGGATGCTCTGGGCAGGCAGCTGCTGGAAGCAGCCTGTCATCTTTGCTCCTTCACTTAATAGCATTAAACCCTTTGGAAACCAATGTTCCTCCTTGCTGGGCAGCCCTTCTCCCATGAAGTGCCACATTCCAGCCTGAGGAGAAACATCATCTGACAGATGTGAGATGCTACACAAAAGCCGAGCGAGATACGAGGTTCCTGCACTACCTGGGAGGTGCAAAGTCTGAACAGGAAACTGAAAATAGTAAATCATCCAGGAGGAGAAATAAAAGCAGTGAAAAGGGAGATAACGTCAGCGAAAGGAAAACACAGGTTTAATCTGATGGGAACAGAAGGGCTTTCAGCAGGCTTGTCTGGGGTGTTGCTGATCCCTTCCTCCCGGCAGAACAAGCTCCCAGCCTTCCCAGTGCTGCTACAAAGCATTTTTGGGCAGCAAACCAAGCTGATCAGACACATCCAGTGTCATGAGAATTCCCTTGGGGCTGAACTCACCTTTGGTGCTATTCTGGCTGAGATGAGATCCAGGAGTGAGAAGAACAGCAGAGCCACAAGGAGCTGCAGGGAAAAGAGGCTGCCTGTTAGCTGCACCTGTAGTGGCGACCTGGAGCTTGACCTTCCCAATCAGGGAATACAAACATTTCACCAGGGACTTCCCCAGACTGGACCTGGATGAACCACAGAGTGTTTCACCTGCTGGGACCCCAGTTCCCCCCAGCCCTGCCACGGTTCTCCCTGCCCCTGGCACCCTCCAGGAATGCTGAGCTGAGAGCTGCAGTTGTGTACCCAGGGTACCCAGTGACACCAGTTTCTGACTGGCAGCTCCTGGCTCCAGACCAGGACAAACAGTGGAGGAGCCAATCCCACAGGAAGAGGAGCTGCTGCCTGGAGCAATAAAACCTGCACAGTGAACACAAGGCCCAGGTTCTGCTCAGCACTGTCACCTGCGAGCCCCTGGCACCCAGACACTGCCCATGCTGAGCTCCAACCCTGGCTCTTCCCTGGAAAATCCACAGCCAGAGCTGCTGGGCAGCAGCCCAGCTTCCTTCTCAGCAGAGCCCTCCGGAGAACTCCCCTTGCACTGAGACAGGCAGAGCCATTTCCTGGACCAGACTTGGGAAAACCCTCAGGAAATCTGTCTCTGGGAATCCCAGCACAACTTCCCAGAGCCCTTCAGATGCCTGCACTGCTGTCTCACAAACTTCCTGCATCTCCTTAACTTTCCAGCCAAGCTGCCCGAGCTAAAACCCACACGGGCTGCTCTTGTCTGGGGGACAGGGAGTCCTGGCACGCCACGGATCGAGCTCTCCATCTCTGCAGGGCCCTCTCCAGCTTCAGTTTTTAAAGCAGCTGTCAAAAAGCCCTCCCTGACTTCACAGGAGCCAGAGTTAAAACTTTAAGCTTGGAACAACTTTGCCTTTAGGATAAGAATTTAGCAACTGGCAGTTTACAGCCACCTTTTATCAGCTAGCCACCAGCAAGACTTCCCAACAGGGATTACCAGGGATGCAGCACTATTCCAGGACTTTTCTCAGCTAAAGACCCCCTGTTTCTAGTTCTCAGGTGCAGGGAAGAGCAGACACATAAAATGCACCCAGCCTTGCCTGCTCTGCGTCAGTCCCCAGCCTCTCCAGTGCCTCCCTCCCTCGTCCTCGTGGCGACTGCTGCAGGATGGCACCGTGGAGGAAGGCAGCTGAGAGCCAAGCAGGGTCAGAGAGAGGGAAAACTGCTCCTGAACAAAGGAACCTGGGAAACAGAACAAACATGTCATAGGTTTGGGCATAAAAAAGGGGGAAAAGTACAGCTGTGAATGAGGAGGAAATCGGGACTTGGGCAAAGGTGCAAGTTTGTGACTGGGACAAAAAAAAAAAAAAAATCATTCTCTCCATTTTGTTTTCCCTGTAGCTGGGTGCTACATGGAGACAGCTGTAAAAAAGCCCAAGCCTAGAAGCAGACAGAAGCATTCCCAAATCTCTTTTATCAGCAGTTGGACAGGCAGTAACTCTACACTACAGAAGCATGTGATTATCACCTGCCATAACCTGCAAGGAGATTCTTACATAAACTCCCAGCTTTTGGAGAAAAGCTGCAGGGCACTGACAGTGTAAGGAGAGGTAAAGAAGGAAGCAAGCAGCCAGTGAGCAGCTTCAGGAGCCCAGATTCCCCAAATCCAGGGAGCAAAGGGTGCGGCAGCTCCTGGGAATGACTCAACGCCGTGCTGAGGCTGTGCCTAACCAGGACTCTGCCTCCCAGCCTCCTCTGCAGAGATTCCCTTCTCCTTGTGGGGAAACACTCCGACCCACATTGCACACAGGGCCAGACTAAACCATCAGAATGACCCATTTTGAGTTTAAGCCCTGCAGAGGAGTCTGTCTGGAGCTGTCCTGCAAGCCTCAGCCCACGTGAGCGTCCCATCCTGCCTGGGCTCCGCGGCCGGTCCCTCCAGGACAGCAGCTCCCAGATCCATCCCTCACACACACCTGGTACCTGAGCCATGCCAGCCCCTCAGTCTGTCCAGTTCTTCTGCGAGTGGAGCCCCAAAGAGTCTCTTCCACTGAGAGCAAAGTACTGGCTCCAGCCTCGGCCACCAAAGCTGGGGACAAAGATGGACACCAGCAGCATTAGCGGTGGGGAGCTCAGTGGTTGCTTGCAGCCAGGTACAGCCAGGTACTCAGAGAAAGGGGTTTTTCCCCTCTCCTTAGTGAAAAAGCCCAGGTTGTACACGCACACATCAGAAACGGGAGAAATGTCACGTGCTGGAAATGCAGAGGCTCACACCAGGGTGCCCTGGGACTCCTCTGGCAGGACCAGTCAGAACGAAAGCACTGTTCCACAGAGGTGATGGCCACGCTCAACACAGGCACCAAAACCCGTGTAAAACTGCACATGAGGAGATACACACAGGACAGGGAAAAAAAACCTGGGATTTCTGGGCATTTTGGCTGCTTGTGATGTAACAACCAGCCCACACAGTGCACCAGAGACCAGGACAAGCCTCCAGCTCCTCTCTCTGGAACAGCCCCTGTGGCAACACCCCAAGGAGCCCAGAGCTGGGGTCAGCGACACTGAGGGCTCAGAAACACCCTGCAAATTTCTAAAGGCTTTAGGAGGTTCTGCTGGATGCTACACACTTAGACAGTGTTTAACACAAGCTCTCTGAACTGGTGCTGGATTTCTCCCAAAATCAGAGAGCCAAGAGGAGATCAGTTACCGCTGCAGAGAGGAGCACCACGGGACACTTGGTTTGACACCTTGTCAGAGCCTCGTTGACCCCTTCTGCTGCATCCTCACAGTCCAAGCTGGCATTAAGCAGGCCCTGGAAGAGGACAAACCACAGGGTGACTCCACACATCCCTCCCTGCTGCTCCAAGTCCCTCACTGAGCTTGTGTAAACTGATCAGAGAAAACTGTAGGGGTCAGCACGGCTCAGCAAAAGAAACGTGCACCATCAGCTCCTTCCCCCACCAGCTTTGCTGCATTGTATTGAAATTCACCTCCACCACCACTTCCTCCTGCTGCTTCCCCTCATTTTCCTGGATTAGTGCTCTTCTCGGAATTACAGCAAGGGTTCTCAGAAGGAGGGTGCAAAGGGGACACCTCGTGTATCAGGAGGAAAGCCCTGAGCAGGGACAGCGAGGCAGTGACAAAAGCAGCATTACCCTGAAGAAGTGAGCTGTGATGTCGTAGGAGAGTGCATATCCCCTGGAACAGACGTTCTTCTGCAGGAAGACACGGAGAGGGAAAAGAAAATAAACCATTCCTTTCCTTTGGAACATGATTTCCTCAGAAATCATGCGGGTGCCCGGCACAACGGGGCTCAGACAGCACAGAGCCACCCTGTGAGCCCTGGACATCAGCTCAGGCAGCAGGGACGTGGTTTCTGCATAAAGAACCCTCACAGACCTGTGCTGCACAGCATCCCTGCCCACCCCGAGCCCAGGCTGGCAGCAGCAGATGGATGAACAGCCCTGGGGTGAACAGAGGTTTGTGGCTGTGCCTAATGTCACAGCGCAGGAGGAAAGGCCTGGAAAGGCCTGTCAGGATGAATAAACAGAAATCAGCTCTCCTGGGACCTGCAAGTCAAATGACCTTCTCCCAGAAAGCTGCAGGGATGTCCCTGGGTGTTTCTCAGGAGGATGAGGAGGATCTCACTCTACAGCAAAACAGTTCAAGTCCCTGGCATGACAGAGGGATTGGAGAAAGGCTCGTGCTCAGCCCCTTCCAGGCCTCCTCAGAAACACTGGAGGTTTGTCTGTAGCCCACTTCACCAAACAAAGTGACTCACAAGGATTTGCTCTGACAGTGTAAAATGCCACCACGATTCCAAATGAATGAACCCCAAAGTCACAGAATCGTGGAATGATTTGGGTCGGAAGGGACCACGGGCAGGAACACCTTCCATAGACCAGGTTCCTCCAACCTGGCCTTGGACACTTCCAGGGATGGGGCAGCCACAGCTTTTCTGGGTAGTTTGGATGTGACCTCCTTCCCTAAATTCAAGTGTAAGGTCTTTATCTGGAGCATTTACCAGTCACCACTTGGCTCACGACACCTACCAGCTCCGAGTTCACAAAACAAAAAAAGTCATCGCAGTCCAACACTGTTCTGTTCCCTTTCCAGCACGTGGAGATCAGGGTGGATGCAGGGAGCCCGACCAGAATCCTTGGGCAGGGAAGAAAGAAATACTGAGGTTACTGCCAGGGAGAGAATCAGCCTCCCCATGAAGATGTGTGACATCCAGCCCACTGCAGGGGTGACTGGCAGCCCAAGGTGGCACATGGGAACACAGCTAATTCCAGGGGGTGCCAGGGAATCAGTGCCCCCTGCACAGCTGTCCCCATGACATGCAGTGTCACTGCCACTTGCTGTGGAACCAGAGGGGAGGACACTGCACACACCACCCTGCCCAGAGCAGCAGTGCTGCTGGAGGCATTCCCAGCTGCTCAGGCCTGCACTTACCTTCTGTGCAGCAGCAGCTCCTGCTGCCTGCACAGCTGCTCTCCCAGAGCAGATCCATGCTGGCTGGCTGTCAGCCTTCCCTGGAGAATCTCGAACAGGAAGTGTCTCTGGGCAGCCGAGCGGCCGGCAAGCAGCTTTGGCCTGCACCTCAGCTCCAGCACCAGCTCCTGAACAGGGTGGTGGGGAAACCAGTGAGGGCCACGCACCAGCCTGCTCTCAAACCCTCTTTGTTTCTCTGAAGCAACCAGAGATCAACAAGAAAAACCTCTCTCAATCCCCACAGCGCCGCTCACACGTGAGAGCCGAATGGAGCCTCGCCAGCAGCGAGGAATGAGGGAATACTTTGGTCAAGTTCAAGGACTGAACATCCAGGCAACACCTCAGAGTCTGAAATCACCTGCAGCCTGCAGAGAATCTCGGGGCTGACCGACATCTTCGACTGGCCACAGCCACCCAGGCCCAGCCTGAAATTGGGGGACACATGAGGTAACTCACCCTGCTAGCCCAGGGGAAAGCACAGCTCAAACAGTCAGACACTTCTGATGAACACAGAGCTCAAACATTGTGCCTTAAATGAGCTGTAGCTGTAGCTGAGGCAGCAGCTCTCCTCTAACCTCCCTCCTCATTTTCCAGCTCCAGCCACTCCCCCGGGGCATTGCTGCTTGTCTGGCCCAACAAATCTGAGTACAAAGCCAACTTAAAAAAGACAGCCAGACGAGGGCCTCTCTGTGGCTGCAGCCCCAGACCTCTGTCCCTGAAAGCAAGATGCTCATGCACAGACTGGTGAGTCACACGGGGCCACCTCCCAGCTCCCACCGCCAGCCACACCAGAAGGGAACGGCTTCCCCAGCCCCACGGAAGGGACAAGCTCCCAGGGCACAGCCTCAAGGCCAGGAGGGGAAGTCATGGCACAGAATACCTCTGTGAGGAATCCAGGATGGCATTGATGAGGACTCCACACGCCTTCTCCAGGTCTCCATCACAGCCACCAGCAGCAGAAGGTGCAGGAAGGTACCGCTGATAGATGGCCCAGTAATGGAAGTCCTGTCTGCAGCAAGGAAAAGGAGGAGATGGGAAATCTGTTGGAATGGTGCCCTTCCCTTGATGCAGAAGGAAGCTCACACATCAAGTGTGATGAGTGATGTGTGCTCAGATAAAAGCATCAGGTAAGCACAGACATGAAGAGTCCTCCAGCAGACCCCACCCAGCTCTGGCTCCCAGAACAGGGAGAGTTTGGGACAGGTTATGTGGAAGGGCTGCACATGCAGGCTGTGTGGGTGAGCCTCAGAGAGCCATGGAATGGCTTGGGCTGGAAAGGACCTCACAGCCCATCCCGTTCCACCCCCTGCCATGGTTCCACCACACCAGGTTGCTCCAAGCCCCGTCCAGCCTGGCCTTGCTCAAGTGAAAACACACACAGAGCTCATTCCAGCAGTGCCTGAGCTCAGCACAACCCACAGCAGGCAACAGGCATTTGTATCCTGCAGCAACTGTTTGTTCACTTCCTGATCTTCAGCGCTTTTCCCTAATTTTGATGGGAGACTCTTGGACTATTCCCTTTCCAACAGAGCCCCTTGGCCCTCACCTTTCTGAAGCAGAGAGAATGTCCTTTTCAGGGCACACTTCCAGCTCCATCAGCAGCCACTCTCTGAAAGACAGCTGGGAAAAGCAAGGATTTAGGAGCAGGGAAGAACACCAGGGGAAATAACTTGTGCAGAACAGCCACCTGCTGCCCAGCACAAACCTCACCTTCACTTCCTCTCCAGACACAACCCCATGTGGATTAAGAGACATGAAACAAGAGACATCGACCCAAAGAAGTTCCTGTCCTGCTTCTCTTATTAAAAAATTGAAGCTAAAACCCCACTGGCCCTCAAAAATTCACGGGAATCCCATAAAGCCTGCCTCACACACACCCACCCTCTGGCATTTCCAAACACACTCGTCACCTCCGAGCCCAGGTACCAGGATGAACGTGTGTTGTTGGAAATAAAGGTAAAATGAGCGGAGCACCTCAGTCAGACAGGCTGTGTGAGCATCAAAGAGAGGTTCTAACACAGGGGTGTTCCAGCCCTGGACACTGAGCCAGCCAAGCACAGGGAGTCATTCTAGGAACACCACAAGCTGCTCTGCACAAAGACAAACTGGTTTTAGAGGAAGTGGGTTAAAGAAAAGAGAGTCTGTCAAACCAGAGACTTCTCAAGGGTGGTACAAAGAGAACAGCTGAGATGGTTTGAGCGAGGCTGAGCCGGGCAATCCACGGTGCACAGGTGGCTCAGGGGAACACTGGCATTTAGACAAAGCACCAGAAAAGCAAGGCTTTCCAGTTATTTGCCTCTCCACCACTTCACAGAGAGCACAGCAGGGAGCCAGGGTGATGGACAGGCCTTTGCTCTGCACTGCCTGAGCTCCTACAGCTCGCCAAGCTTCCTGCTTTTCCGAGAAGTAGGACACAAAAATTTTACCTCTGGTTTTCTCTTTCTACCTCATCATCCCCATCAAATAACCCCGAGCACACATCCCAGCCCACAGGACTCAGCTGTCAGACAACTTTTCAGGTATTTCGTTCCTACTTTCAGGCATTCAGTTCTTACAAGAAGCTTTTGATCACCAATAAGGAAATTGCAAAGGGCAGATCTAAAAAAGTGAGAATTAGAGGGTGAATTTGGGTGATGGAAAAGATTTGTACCTGGAACGCCTTTTCCTTCAAGAGCTCTTGGAAGCCTGCTTGCTTCCACAAACACAGGCTGGCTCTCCTGTAGTTCAGAGAGGGGCAGGACAGGGAACTCCAGCTCAGGGCAGCTTTGGCCTCCTCACACAGGACTCCCCGAGCTTCCAAGCTCAGCCGTGGCACGAGGTACTGCAGCTGGAACAGAAACATCACACCCTGCACGTGGCAGGCCCAGAGCCACCTCTGCTTGTGTGGAGCTGCCAAACAAACGCCAAGAGCTAAGAGGGGAGGGCACAGAGATGTATCCCTACATTGTTTTCTCGGTGTAAGTGATATTTGCACAGGGGCTTGCAGCAGGAAATTGGGCTGAGACCGAACCTTTTCACAGATAATAGCAAAACTTTTTCCCTTTTACCTTTTTAATCAGGCCAGGAGGAATCAAGGCACAAAAATCTTCACGAGAACAGGATGAAAACTTGCACATCAGATAAGCGGCTGCTGCAGTGCAAAACCTGAGAGAGAAAAGGAAAGAACTCCATTGTCTGGTTGGTTCAACCACCTCCACAAGCTCTGGAAATCCTCCAAGGGAGCCTTCCCAGCATCCCAAAAACCCAGGGGAGCACAGAGGTGGTGGATGCCCCATCTCACCTCAGGCAGAAGGCAAACGACTCTTCTGTGCTGCACACGAGCAAGGAGCTCCAGTACTCTGACACAGAAAGGGCCTTTCCAGGAACAGGCTGAGAAACCCCAAAACTGGCTTCCACTCCAGGAATTAAAGCTCTGCATTCACTTAAGTGGATCACAAAAGCTGCTAGTCCTAAAATATGAGCAGCACTGAGGGAAGGACCCTGAAAGGTAAAATAAGCAAAGAACAGGAGAGATGTTTTTGGTACCTTCATAACAGACAACTCGTAATATTTTTGCATTTTCTTTGTCTCATTGTAACATTTTAAGATTTCATTTTTAATACTGTAACACTTCACTTGTATCATTGTAGCATTTTGTACCAAAACAACTTTCCTCAGGGAAAAAACTCAGACTCGGGGATGGAGCAGAGCACGGTTTCTGCCCACCGGTAGTGCAGCATCAATTGAGCAGATGAGAGACAACCCACAGCAGAATGGGAGGTTTCTGTAACACAGCAACCTGAAATAATTCACTGTAAATTCAGATTTTGGGATTCTCGAGGCTTTTTAGCTTCTCTGACAGCTAATTTAGTCTATCAGCCTGTTATTTTCACCCTTGCAATATCACAAGGTAAAGGAAATAAACCAAGCAATTCTTTAATAACAAGACCATGTACTGCTGCAGCCCAGATAGGGGTACCTTAATTCTATGTTTAAATTTTTACAATTTTATTATTCAATGTGGAAGCTTAGGAATGAAGCATTCTACCATTTTTCTTTTGTCTCTTTCCTAAACTTGCCTATTTTAGCTTCTGTTAAAATGTCTCAGAATGCATTAACCTTCCACAAGTAGTATCTCTGCAGGGAAGAATTCTCCTCACATTCCTGAGGGCAACTTCCTACTCTTTGACCAAAACAGGGTATTTTTTGGAAGCCTGGAGGCTGGTGAAGTCCCTCCACAGCACAGCCCAGACAGGTCCATGCCCCCCAGCTCAGGAAATGGAGCAGGATGGCCTTTAGCACCACGGGATTCCTGGCTGGAAAGCTGACCTGATGATAAATGAGCTGGCAGAGCCTGCCCAGGAGTGCAGGCAGGAGATTCCTGTGTCCACACATCATCTTCACCACCAAGGAGAGGCACGGGCCCTGCCTGCAGAGGGGGAAACCACAGGCTCAATAAAGTTATCCCCAACACAGGAACAGGTAATTAAAAATGCTTGAACACCCTGGAGCTGATCGGTGCTGGTCTCTAAGCACAGCACAATTATCATTCCATCCACAGGCGCAAAGGAAGGGGCACTTTGGGGGTACCTGAGCAGAGAAGCCCTACAGACCTGCCCCCGACCATGCCTCACACAATGGATGGCATCTCAAATACTTGCTGTCATCTCAGCAGGCCAAAGTGGCCTCTGAGGTGACAATAAGGACAGGAGGAGCTGCCTGGGGCACAGTCAGAGCACAGGGTAAACAGAGGCAGAGCAATAAATGGGATCACAAAACAAAGCAGAAAGGAGCTGCTATGACAAGGCCCTGCTGCAAAGCAGGGTCTGGCAGGGAGGGAGGGACCTTCCCACCCAGGTAACAGAAAAACCCATCCTCAGAGGAGATCAGTGGGAGTTGTGTTTAGGCACCATTTCTGGGCACTCTCGTTTGTCACAGCGACTTTTCAATCAGCTTTTTAACAGTGATTCATCTGCTCCGGGGCAAAGCAGTGCAAGAGAGGGAAGGAAGCCCTGGCTGCCAAAGCACGCTGCCCTCGGGAGAGCACCGCGGCAGCTGGGCTCCCAGCCAGCTCCTCAGCACGTCCTTGTTGCCCAACAAAGCGATTTTCCACTGACATGTTGCCCATAATATGTTTACAGGCCCTGCTACACCAAGGAGGAGCTGCCTGCAGCAGTGCTTCCAGGGGCAGGGCAGCGCTGCCTCTCCCTCCTCGGCGGGGCCAGAGCCAGCCCGAGTCCTTGCCGGGGGTCATCAGTGATTCCAGGGCCAAAGGGATTGGCCCCACTGCCATCCCCCACCACCGGGCTGAGCACCAGCCCGGCCACTGTTGGTGGGGGATGTTTAATCCCTGCCACAGAGCACAAAGCAGAGCCAAAGGCCACTTTGCTGAGGGGATCTGTAACATGTTTTATTTCCTCATGTACCTCAGAGGGAGGTTCTTGGAGTGCAGAAACTTTGGGGGAAGCAACCTGCAGCTGCCAGCCTGGCACGGGGGGTATGAACACCCCAAGCCCCTCCTCAGCCCTGCACAAGAGCTGGAATTCTGGTTATCACCCAGTTTTGGTTCTCCTACTCTTTGACTCGCATCTTACCTGTCAGGAGGGTTAAAAGAGGAAGCAGCTAGTAGGGTTTGGCAGAATGATGTCAGCAGAAGATCAACAACCTGCAATAAAAACCACCAGGAATAAACCCACACTGCTGATTCCTGCTTGTCAGGCTGGACACCTAAACCCAGTTTTCTGCTTTGTATGTATTACATTTCCTGACATTAAAACAAGGAGACACGCTGGTTAATGATATCTGCTGTAAGTTGTACAGGTCCACTGCCATGAAGGATGGAAAACTAAGCCCAGAACAGCCCAGGAGTGACCCCAGCTCACAACAAACACCTAGACAAGGCTGTTGGGGAAAGCCTTGCTCATCACAGGACTGCTCTGGTAGAAAATACCTCCAGCTCCTGTGATCCAGCAACTTCCAGGTGGTTAAAACACAGAAACAGTCTGTGCAGGGCAGGGTTAGGGAGACAAAAGGAGAAGTGCATTTCCTGCTGTCGGCAGACAAAGCTGCCTTTCACACCTACTATCCAGATGCATTTTTCCCTGCCCAGCCCCACTGCTCCTCATCCCAAGCCAGATGGTACTCACGTTCTGATGGCAGGGTGACAGCCTGGGGGCAGGAACGGCCACTTGGACCGGGGAATCCGAAGGAGCAGCTCCGTCCTCCTCGCTGCTGGCACCCAGGACGCTGCGGAGTCTGTCCGAAATCACGGCAATCCGAGCCGGCACCTCTGCAAGGGAGGGCACGGGAGAACAGGGGGACCAGGACAGCAGGCATGAAACATTTACAACCCCCCACAGCAGCAAGAACAAACAAAATATAAACTTGAATCAGTCAGAGTCAAAAGTATGGCAGGAAAAGCTTTAATAAGCAAAAAATGTTGGCTGGGACACAGGGGATCAGCATCTGCAGCGTTATTTTTTTTCAAACCAGAGAGGAAAATGCTTTCCAAAGGGGGCCTGAGTCACCAGGGGAGCCCCGGGAGTGGGGCAGCAGAGATTGGTGTGATTATCACGAAGATAAATCCCAAATTAAGCATGGGAATGCATCAGGCATTAAAATGTACATATTCATAGCTGGAAGGATTACCAGCTCTGAAGGATTACCAGCTTCAGGTACCAGTGGCAGTAACTCCTGCTGGGCCTTTGGCCAGCACCAGCCACACTTCACTCAGGCAGCTTTTGGGACAGTCAGTGAGAAGCAGCTCCCTCATACCTTCCCACTGAGCCTGGTCCACAGCCAGCGTCCTGAGCTCAGCCAGTTCAGCCTTCAGCTGCTCAAAAGGCTCTTTGGAGCGGCTGGGCTCTGCTTTGGAGTCATCTAGACAAGGAAGAGAGGAAATGCATTCAGCAATCTCTGCGTGCACTTTCTGTAGAGGCAGAATTTACTTTTCCTGAAGCTCTAACAAAACCCCAAACTGTCAGTCTGCCATACACAGAGCTTTGTTTTTACATTCAGAATGTGCTATTTAATTAATATTTTATGGGTTTATGCCTAGTTGCCAAAAGGAATTCACTTTTTAAAGACAGAAGGCAAAAAAGTTCTGTTTTCAGAGTTTTCTTCCCACTTCCTTTAGCTCTGCCCCTCACAGAAACATTTGCTGTCCTCAGAAGACTGGAGTCAGGCTCAAAATGCAGAGACAGACATTACAGCATGGACACATCGTCAGCTTCTCCAGATGTCCCACGTTACTCTGGCTTTTTGTTTAAAAGGAGGAATGAAAGGAAATTCCTTTTACCACTAGAAAGAGATGCCACCAGCGACTGCCACAGCCCCAAAACCCCACCAGAGTTCTTTAGACAGACACAGCTTCTTGTACGAGGGCCAGGAATAAACCCCCCAGGAGCAAGAACAGCCAACAGCAAAGGCTGAAATTGATTCTGGTTGTAAACACGCTGTAAAATAAGGTGTTAGGAGCCCGCTGAGTCACCTGCGTGTGCAAGAGGGAGCACCGACCACAGGGTTCGGGGCTGCCCGGTGCTCAGTCCCGCCCTAAATCCCGGCTGTGTGCAGAGCCCGGGGACAGGCCGGGGGACAGGGAACAGGATGGGAGCGCAGGGGACAGGAGGGGACACGGCTGAGGCGGCCCAGGCAGTGCCACTAGAGGTCAGTGGCAGCGCGGGGAGCCCCGCGGAGCTGCCGGGATGCTGCGGATCCCATCCCGGCCCGCAGGGACCCCATCCCGCGGTTGCCAGGCCAACCCCGCAGCCAGGCCAGCCTGCCGCACATCTGCGGTGCCCGGGGACAGCCCTGCCACGCCTCTCCAGCCACGGCAGCTCCACAAAGCTCCAAAGGCCCCGCGCAGGGCTTGGCTACAGATTTATCTCCATAGTCAGAGTACGAATCTGCAGCTTATCCCCACCATGCTCTGGGAACCGTCTCTGCTCACCAGCCTGACCTTTTCATTGTGTGCAAACCATCGGAAGGTGTGTTTGAAACACCCACCTGCTGACAGAGACAGCAGAGCTCATTAAATACCCTCATTAAATATCCATTATCCTGCCCCAGTAAAGCTGCATCGATGGGTCCTGAAATCAGCGGGGGCCCTCCCACCCCAACACCTGCAAACCAGGAGCTGCAATCCCTTTCCCAGCCCCTCCTGCCCCCCCAGATCTCCCTAATCCTCTCTCAAAGGAGGATGCCAGGAGTCCAGACAGCACGAGTGTCATTGCACAAGGGATCAGCACGGCAGCTTCCCAGCGCAGCAAATTCCCAGCCCGGGCTGAGCAGCTCAGGCTGCAAACGCTGATTCATGGAAAGGTCTCGGAGGTGGAATTCAGCCAGCTCAGGCTCAGGCATCATCTGCAGCCTCAGCACAGCACAGAGCTCCCAGGGACTGCAGAAATCCCACCCAAGCAGGGCTGGCAGAAAAAGTCATTACAGCAGTAAGTATTTAACACCTCAATACAACATAAACAACGTAACACTTATTTATATGGATTAAATACCTATCCAGCCGTAAATCTTTGAAAATTTTCAATTCAGGGGGGCATCAGTGGAAAAAATAACATTTCATATTGATCCGTAAGTAAACGTTGTATTTTTTACCTTGTAACACCTTTTCTTTCATGGCATGACAGGCTTGCAGGTACGTGGAGTACAAGTTTGAAGGTATTTTATCAGCTCTGTGAAAAAGAAGAGATTTATTATCCTGCATAACCACAAACTGCAGCTTTATTAAATAAGCACTAACAACAGCCCTTCTATGAAATGTAATTAGAGGGACTCTGAAGCATAAAGAGCATCTGAAGCATTTTTTAATCATCTGACATGAGGGGCAGAGATTTCTACCCAGGGCTTTCACAGCAAGTATTGCACACGTACAGCACACGCAAACCCAATACTGTATATGTCATTAATTAATGTTTTAATGCCTATTTCATATCTAGTTCGTGTCTAAGATCTCATAAGAGTGTGAGCTGTGAGATGCAGCATTCACACATGTAAAACACGAACGTGCTGAGACCAAGGTGTGACCTCCTCTCTGCAGGGCAGGCACTCGTTGCTAAAAACACATCCCATGAGGCTCCCCAGAACGCAGCTGCTTCTCTTACAACTTTAATTTCACTAAATGATCCAGCCTTTAATTTTAGAGCCAGACTGGAATGACAAGGCAGGACCAAGCACCTCATTTGCAGGCAGTGTTGCAAACATTCTTCCTTCATGAGAGGTTACAGAGGAACTACTGGACGTGAAATAAAGCTGTGCCTGCAGTGCAGAAAAAGCACTTTTAAACATGCATGCAGGGCCAGCTCGAGTCCTGAGAGGAGCTGTGTCCTCCTGGGACATCATCCTGGTGTTCCTTGAGCATTAGCAGACATTTAAGTCTCGTCTTTCACTCCTCCCTTATCCCCTCCCAAAGAGCCTTTCACAGAGGGGGCTCATATTCCTGGGGAAATTTTGTATTCAGCTATATTTGCCAAGATTTGCATAAAAATGTACCTGGCCTGGAGCCAGAGGGACTCCTAAATAATGATTCCACAGTGGCTAGAGGACCAATTACAGACCTGAAGAACTCACAGATAAGCTCTTCCATGCACAACCTGCAAGCCACAGGCCTGGGCCACCAAGCCCTGCCAAAAGGTTGGTTGTAAGCAAGGTGTTAAAGCCTCTGATAATCTGATATCAAATGTCCCAAAAAGAAAGCCCAGCAGCACAGAAAACAACACTGGAAGTCAGAATACCTCTTCAAGGAGTCTATAAAAACCATGAGTCCATCTGGGGTTTTAGGGAGCTGCAAGAGAGGAAGAGGCAGGTTAGGGGCAAATTATCTGTGTACAAACACACAGCTAATGGGAGGGGCAAAGAAAAAACCAAACACTGACCACACGGGGCCTGAGCAAAGCTGGAAGGAACCAGGAAGTGTAATATGGTCGTCTGAAAATGCTGAGAAAATAAACAGAGCAAAGTATTAACAGTGCCAAACGTCTGAAGTGCCACCTCCACACCTCAGGAGTTAATCTGGCTCCTGCAAATACAAAATGTTCATGGTAACATGAATACTCACAGAAAAACCAGGTTCAGATTAGCCAATGGTTTTTAATTTCTTTAATTTTGCTTTTTATTGCAATAATCTTGGACTTCTTTTGCACAGGGGAGCGTGCCTTTTCACTCTCCCCACAAATATCTTCTAATTAAGATGACTCCTCAGGAAGTGGGAAGAACTTCCCCAAACCTTCCTTGCTCACATCCTCAGTACTTCTTGTTTCCTTATTTTGATTCAGACTTGGCTTCTACAATTATTGCTATTGCTATTATTCCAGCTAAGCCCAGGAGGAGCTGAAAAGCACACAGTACCTGGCTTCTATCACAGAGGTTGGGATCTTCCTGGTGTTTTCAAATATCTGAAGGGCCTTTTCAACATCACGGAGTGCCTGGGCCTGGGGCTGCCTCACACGAGGGACGAGAGAAAGATGTGAGAAACAGAGGGTGATGATAAACTTACCTTTTCTGTTCTGAATTTGGTTTATTGTGATCCTGTACATGTTGTACATGTGGAATTAAGACACATCATCTCCACTTCCAGCCCGTGCCTGCAGGCAGAGGTGCTGACACCCCGGGTTTCTCTTGTTTGAGTTGTAAGACACCTCAAACTGCAACAAGTTTCTCAACTGACAACCAGATCAGACTTGGAAAAATTAAATTAAGTCTTTGCTTATGCCTGTGAGTTCATCAGGGCTGGGTTTCTTGCAGTAATTCAGCTACCCTGCCTCCAGCCTGTATTTCATGTAATCATGGACTGTGCAAGTGAGGCCTCCTCCTCTGATCAAAATGTAGGAAGGAATAATAAAGCCAAACACTTCCTTATAAATTACTGTTGTTATCCAAAATTTATCATGAGCCATAGTGTGAAACTGCAGAGTGCAGATTCCATCCCCAATTCTCCTTTGAATAGCCACACTTTGGTCCCACACCACAGAGGTGAAGTGCTCCACTGAAAAGAATCAAGATACCTATAAAATGTTACTCCAGTTTTCATGAAAACCGAAAGATCCTGTATTTATGGCCACTAAAACCCTCTGGCTTAAAGCTGGAGGCTTGGCAGCCCACTCAGCTTTGGAATGGCAGGGAGGGTGATCACCTAAGTGCTTTCCCAGAGGAAAAGGGACATGGCTGGTGAGAAAACTGGGAGACAGAGCAGCAGTACCTGCACGGCCTCATCGGTGGAAGAGAGGTCTTCATAGAGCCCCATGTCTTCTATGGCCACCTGTGTGAGGTTAGAGGTGCAGGTGGTCACACACAGCAGGGTTTGACAGATCCAGAAAGAATTCTTCTCAAAAGAGACCATTTTTCCTGACCTTGAGGTCGGCCAGTCGGGTTTTAGCCAGGGTGATGTACTCCAAGAGCAGGGACCGGTGTTTCGTGGGCACAAAAGGTGGGTACATGATATGCACCTGAAATGTGAAAATCAGTGAGATTTGCCATTTTGACAGGAAATTCATGTAAAGCTCTAACTAACTAATTCTGACTAATGTTTACAGTCATTTACCTCAAATATTCCCCAAAGAAGGCATATTGCTTGGTTAAAGATAAATCATTCTCATGGCAACTGACACAATTTTTCCCAACAACAACCAAACAAAATCAGTGAAGTGCTCAAACTTAACTTCATGAAAGGAGTACTCCTCGTCAGTAAAAGAATGTTGTTCCTTCCTTATTTCAGGAAGAAAAGGGTTTGAACAATGAACCAGAAGTAATGCAATTACTGTAGCAACATTTTTAATGAGCTGAACCTACTGAAAGGCACGAGGACAGTCACTTTGGGGCAGTTCTGGACCTGAAAACCATCTCTGTCAGCACCTTCTCACCTTCAGGTACGGCGCGGCTTCAAAGGGCACCAGCTCCGACAGGAACTCAAAGAGGAAGACCAGAGCTTTCTTACTGCTCCCGTGCTGGCCAGCAGCACTCCCAAAGGAAGCCTGAAAGAGGGAAAAACGACAAGACAGCCTTTTAACGTGGAGCAAATCCTCATCCGAGCAGTGCCACGGCTGAGCACACAAATCCCAAACATCCCATTTCTGTCCGGAGAATCTTTCTGGAGAAAAATCCCCAGAGAGAGTTTAGAGAATCATGGAATGGTTTGGGTGGGAGGGACCTTAAAGTCCACCTAGATCCAATCCCCTGCCATGGGCAGGGACACCTTCCACTGTCCCAGGCTGCTCCAAGCCCCGTCCAACCTGGCCTTGGGCAATTCCAGGGATCCAGGGGCAGCCACAGCTTCTCTGGGCACCCTGTGCCAGGGCCTCCCCACCCTCATAGGGAGGAATTCCTTCCCAATATCCAATTTAACCCTGCCCTCTGGCAGTGGAAAGCCATTCCCTGTGTCCTGTCACTCCATCCCTTGTCCCCAGTCCCTCTCCAGCTCTCCTGGAGCCCCTTTAGGCCCTGGAAGGGGCTCTGAGCTCTCCCTGGAGCCTTCTCCTCTCCAGGTGAGCCCCGCCAGCTCTCCCAGCCTGGCTCCAGAGCAGAGGGGCTCCCTTGGGTCATGGTGACCTATAGAAGTCTCTGTGGAAGTTTGCTGCCATGAGAACTCTTAAACAAGGCAACTTGGAGATGCACCAAAAGATTGAGATTCACGAGGGAACCACAAATCTGCAGGTTTCTATGCAGGTTTATCTGGGCACTTTAAGGAAAATAACCAGTCTGAGACTACAGAGAACATAGCCAGTTTACCTTTTGATACCTCCTGGACGCTCTGTCAGCCAAAGCTGAGCTTAGATTTGCAAACTCATACAAAGGAATTTCCAGGCTGAATTTACGTGGAGATTTGCATCCCTAAAATACCCACCTGCTCACAGTTAAAAGCAACAACCAATTATCTGTAAGGTCAAACACAGCAATTACAGCTGCATGCAAACCTCCAGGAAACAGGAATGCTTCCTCTGCCATAACCCCCAGCTCATGCAATAACAACAGTGCTGCTTATCAAGATACTGAAATCCATCCAAGATGATGATTACAACAGGAATTACGTGTCTGCATTCCTAGCAAATAACTAGAACAGCAAGGTGGACTCAAAAGATGAAAGGAGGGAAAGCTGGGGAAAGCCAAATAAATGTATTCTTTGCAGACACAAAGGCAGTAATAAATATTCAATCATTTCTAATATCAATACAATCACTTGTACTTTTATTTTCTTTTTTTTGTTCTTCCCCTTTCTCATTCCTGGTTATCCTGTCTGGAACAAGGCTTTCTGCACGCAGCAGAACATTCCTTACGCGCAGGTTTCCTCACACAATTAAAACAAAGCTCACCAGTCAGACCTCACTCAGTCTCACCTTAAACCACTCAGAGTAAGGCATGAAGACAGCAGGGCCCTCCAGAGCAGCCTGCCGAGCGATCAGGAACGCAGTGATCATGTTTTCCATGTCATAATTCCCAAAGGCCTTCAGCAGGAGATGGCTCAGGAGATCTAGGAACACAAAACAATAACCTCACACTTCGCTCCTGACAACAGGGCTGTATTTTCCACAGTCAGTGAAGACAAATATCTGTGATAAAACATCAGGCAGGACATGTATTGCAGCCTGGAGAACCTCTGGGGTCTGATTTTATATTTTTTATGCACTTTCAACTGTCAAACACACTTGGATTCCCTGCAGGGAGTCCAGCACTGGGATATAATTAGTAAGGAATTCTCACAAACAAGCTCTGCTAGCAAAGGTGAGCTACAACTAAGGTTCAGTCATCACTGTGCCAATTAATAATGAAGGTAATTACCAACCAACCACCCTGAGCTGTACACAAAGTTTGAGCGGTGGCAGGCACGAGGCCTGGCATCCACATCACCACGGCCATGGAACATCTGAGTGGAAAGGCAGGTGTTCTGCTGTTCTTTTCCATGCAGGAATCCCAGACAGCCCCGTGGATGACTCCCCCGCTCCCCACCCGAGCAGCACAGGCACACAGCGGGGTGGCAGTGCCCACCTACCCTTGAAGAGCTGCTCAGCCTCAGCCTGGCACACCACCAGCGTGGACACACAGGACAGCACGTGCTGCCAGTTCACCTCGTGGGTCTCCAGGACTTGCTGCAGCTGGCAGATGGATTCCTTCACACTGAATGCCACCAACAGCTGCAGGAGTGATGGCAATTCCTGTTAGCCAGGACATACAGCCACAGGAAAGAGGGGAATGCAGACAAGACTGACAGGCAGATGGCTTTTCTGTGACTTTTTGAAGCTATCCTGCAGCTTTTGGATGAGCTTCTCAGGCCCAAATATCAGCCTAGATTGGAACCAGCACCAGCTACAATAAATAGTAAAATTCCCATTCTTTCAGAACTCAGGTATGATTCTGCACCAGTGAAAACTCACATCTCCAACCAGCATCTTTGTTCAAGAGCTTTGCACTAGCAAAACACACTGTAGCTCTTTTCCTTCATGCTTCCTCCTCCCAGAGCTTCTGGCAGTTGGTTTGGATCTTGCAACTGGATAATGTTGCACTAATTTCCAATAATCTGATTTCAGGTATTTCAGTGATATAAACCCAACATAATGAAGTTCTCTGTGTGACACCAGGCAGACGTACTTTGCGATACAGAGCCGTGAGCAGCGGAGAAGTCCTGGCAAAGCTCCACTCCTTCTGCATCTGGATGGCATCAGACACTGCACCCAGGAAGAGAAAACTTCAGCAACAGGCTTTTAAAATACACCCTTGTGCAGCCAGACACATGAAAAACCGCCCGGTGGAATTGTGTCTCCCGTTTGCCTTTGGAACAGAGGCTGTGGCACAAGGACTGGGCCGTTCCACGATGGCACTGTCATCCCAGAGCTGCTTCCATGATCACACGTGCGTAGGCTGACACGGCACATGCACAGAGAACCAGCAAGGAATCAGCTTTTCCCTCATTAACCTCCTTCATCTGGGAGCCAGCAGTCACACAGCTCTCCCACACAACAGACAAGCAGCTCCAGATCACAGCTCATGGGGATTTTACCAGAGATTTTATAGCTCAAACATGTTTCTTCCTAAAAACATCAAGCTTCACAATTACTGACCCAGGATTAGAACCTTTTTGCCCAAAATTTTCTCCTGAACTATGACCCTCAGATGACTTTTTTTGCCTGTTTTGGCACCCTGCTTATACAGACCCCAGGAAGGGGCTGAGAAGCCTGGAGGCTGCTCTGGCTCTGGGTCCTCCAGGCTGGGCCCCACTCAGTGTGGGACAGAGCTCTGGACACACCTGGAGACACCTGTCCCTGCCCATCCCCACCTTTCAGCACCGGGTTGTGGGTGAGAACCTCGGTCAGGGTGTGTCGGAAAAACTGCCTCAAGGAATCCGGGTGAGCCACGCTTCCATAAAGAGACACATTGAACACATTCAGCCTGCAAAGGACAAGGAAATGCCAGAAACAATGTCAGCCAGGTGATCAGCCAGGTACTGATTAAACAGCATCAGCCAGGAACTGATTAATTACGATCAGCCACGTACTGATAACATACGCTCCACCAGCTGCTGATGAAATGTGAACAGCCAGGTGCAGCTTAGGGTGAACGACTTATTTTATTCTACATCCATCTTCTCAGATTGCCACAAATATATACTTTTTTGTATGTATTTAAAAAAAACAAAACTAATGGTTACTCAACACTATGCAGCCATCAGATTTACAAATGTGAGTGTAAGGTGTGTATCCCTGCACGGGGCTGAAGGTGACACGTACAAAGTCATTAAATAAAACAAGTTTGGAAGCAGGAATTGGAGATTATTGCACCTTCCAGGTGTTTCTGCTCAGAAGCAGTGAGAAAACTTGATGGGGAATTTTTGGCATGACAAGAGGGATGTCCAGGGTTGGTGCCAGCACTGCCAGAACCCACTTTCCTACCTGGCCCTTATCTTTTTTACAAGCACTTTTGTCTGTACATATTTTATTAGAGGAGAATACCAAGCACAAGTAGCACTGAGAGGGATGGGGGGAGGGTGTGTAAATAAGTAAAAAACACCCCACAACATTCCTCCTATTTCAGTAAGAAGAGCAACAGTGCATGAAAACCTCCTCCTGACACTGTTTGGAACATTTCTTACCAGAACCTCACAGCTTGCACCACGGAAACATCTTCCTGCTTCTCTTTACCAACAGCATCAAGCACCCCTGTACCCCAAAACACACAAAAACCCAATGAGAAAAGAGCTGTGACACTAATCCCCACACAGGAGCTAACAGGAATGAGCAATTTGTGCCCCTTTACAAAGGTGACCCCGCTGGGGAAATGTGCAGAAGGCACTCAGCAGCGCTAACTTCTTACCAGATTTTCTCCAAAGGGGCACAGAGACTCAGACACTATTACCACTGACCTTGAACCAATTTAAAAGCATTCCCAAGACCGTGCTAATAATGAAGCCATCTAAAAAAGCATATAAATTAGTATTTCATTTCCAAACCCAGCCCTACTGGTGCCGTGCATCTGTGAGTGCGAGCGCTGCGAAGCCTGTCTGGAGGCAGCGATTTGCACAAGCTGAATTCACCACGCTGGAAACCAAGGTCCAAACAAAGAGCAGGCTGGGGGAGGGCCACGCGTTTGTAATGTGCCATTTGCATAGCAGGAATTCCTGTAAAAGCTCGATCTGCCCCAAAACGACGGGTAGAGATCAAACAGGTTGGCAGCTTGCGCAGCGCGTTGTCTTGACGATCAGCCCACACCACTCCGAGCCCACAGACTGGGAGACCCTTTGCTTTGCAGCCTGCTGCAGCAGCACTTCTCCTTTGTGCCACCCTGCCTTGAAAACCCTCCTCTTTCAACTGTTAAAGGAGCTTGGTTTGTGTATTAAAAGCATTTAGTTAAGAAAAAAAGCCCTGAAAAGAACATTTACTGAGCAGGGGCAGCGAACCAGAGTCCCTCACATGCCACCAGAGCATCAGGACGTAACACTCTGCTCTCCTGCCAAGGAATACTTTAAGGTGAAGTAGGGGAGAATAAAGCAAAGGAGATAAACTCAGCTTATCTTCAGGCACAGCAGTTCAACACTGCCAGATCATTACAGCGAACACACTGCTCCCGTGCTACTCCCAGCCTGTCCTTCTCCTCCTGTGAAGGTCTTCAGTAATAAGGACTTCTTTTACATTAAAAAATCCTAATGTTCTCCAAAGATTAATGAAGTGAGACCCCTCAAAGGTGACCCAAAAGTATGGACTAATAAAGTATCTTATATAAACCTCATGCAATGCATTTTGCAGGCACGCAGACTGCGAGCGTGGCAGCGCAGGCTGCGCAAACGGGAAGGGCAAATGAAGAGCAGGATGCAGACTCCTGTCTGCCTGCCAACAGCCTGCTCCTCCTCCTCCAAAATCCCCACTCCTCTGTTGAGAAGGGTTGGCTTTCAACCGTTAAAGGGCCACCTGAGATGGGATTCATACATATTAAATAATAAAGCACTTGTCTTGCAGCTTTCCCTTTTTAGAAGGACTCCCAAGGTCTGTGAGGCATCTCTGCGCACAGACAGCGCTCCCTGCGAGACCTGGGGCAAGGGATGGGGCTGGCAGTGCCCACAGGGATGGAGGGGAGGTGGCATGTCCTGGGATGGGGTCACCTTACAGCAGAGAAAAAGCAGCAGCCTCTGCAGCAGCGCCGAGCAGGAAACATGCCAGCAAGGAAAGCAGGGAAGCGCTGTCACTAAGGAGACAGGAGTGACACCAGCCAGGGGTGTGGGACACGGGACGGGTGTAAGGAACGTGACAGCAGCAGGTACAGCATCTCCCTGTGAGGATCAGCTGTGACACAGGACAAAAATAACCCCCCCGTGTGTGTGTGTTCAGTCTTTCTGCGTCAGGATTTGCTGGTAAATCAGGCGCTGCTGCGCTGAGCCCTCAGCAGCGGCACCAGGGCAGCCCAGGCCAAGGCAGGCACGTTGCAGTTCATGAACACTGCTGTCTAAAGACTGCACACCTACATTAGATGTCTTTGCTCAGCATAAAAATAGAGGTTTCAGAAAACATTAGCCTGCAAATCCAAACAGTGAGTCAGCACAATCACTCGTAACGCTGTAAACTCAAAGTTTAATTTACTAGGCGGAAAAAATAAATCTGAGCAGCAAAACTGATCCTGGCCTAACCTCTGTGCTCCACCTGCTTCCAAGCAAACCTGCTAAAAATCAGGAAATCAAGTCAGGTATGTATATGATGTTACAGCTGGGAGCAGAGCAAAAAAGCAGCATAAAAGGCAAGAAATTATCTGCAGTGTCTGCAGACACTTTAGGGGAACGACAGGGAAAGCAGAGGCAAATAAAATCAGTGGCATAAATATTATGCACAACAGCACAGACAAAGCAGCCAGGCAAAGGATTTCTCCTTAGGGATTCAGCAGTGAGCAAGGAATAGAAGTCTTGGAAACAGCAGTGGCTGCACAAAGCTGGGATCACAGCAATACTTACATGCCAGCATTCTCTGTAAGACAGCACGGCAGATCTGTTCAAAATTGACAAATTAAGGGATTTAGAGTTTATAGAGCTGCAGTTCAATGCAGAAAAAGTAAACTGACTCAAGGAAAGAGTTTTGTCCCCCTTCACTTTGACCTCAGGCTCTGCAGTAGAACAGATAAAACAGACAGAAGGGCAGCATTTTCCAACCTCACCAGCATTCCATGTCTCATATTCAAATGGAACACCCAAGCAATCCAGGTGAAAGGAAATTTAAAAACCCCTTGATGTGCCACCTTGGAGCAATTCTCCACACAAAAAGTCTCACTCCTGGTTTCACCATTTCCCCCACTCCAGCACCTGTACCACCACCCTCTCCTTGCTGCTCCAAGCTCTGAATGATTTGTACTCAGCAGGAGCCAGAGAGGAATGGAATTCCCTTACTAAAGCACCATTTGTAACCAGGTTCATTTTGTCCTTACGTAGGCAACCTTCTGGAATTCCACCTTCCTTCCCAGCTCCGAAGCCTGCTCAAAGCCATTCTGAAGAAACACGATGGCAAAGTCTGCAAATCAAGAAGGAATCGGTGTTCCAGCATCCCCCTTGCACACAGGTCACCTGCTCCTTCCCCTCCCACCTGTCCCAACAGTCTCTGAAAAGCCTCCACTCAGCAGGAATCATTTACTGTCTTGGAGTAAAATTACTCCCAAGAAAAAGAACCCAGGACTTCAAGGATTATAAAGTCTGAAGAATTTGCAGTTACGCTCCACAGCCTCTGCAGAACTCAGAGGGGCTGCACTTGACCAGCTGCACTGGCCCACAGTCAGAAGAGGCAGGGATTTTTTCCTAAATAAACTAAGAAAATAAATAATAGAAATTGACAGGGGGGAAGTGAAATATTTCTGGCCCAAAATCTCTCTGAGACTTTGCAGAGTGTCACGGTGCCAGTGTACCATCATTGAACCACGCCCCTCATAACTACACTCTTCTTGAGTTACCACAACTCCAAGGGATGGAAAAATTCAAATCAATTACTTTTTTAAAGGGAGAAAATTCGCTAAATTTGCCTCATATATAAAAAAATATATTCCCCAGAGAGATGAGGTAAGGAAACCCAAAGTGAGGCCTGTGCTGTTACACCTCTGAGTGTAACACCTGCACCCAGCCCAGAGCCTTGCCTGACAGAAGTCGCTGTGCCAGCTCCGTGTCCCCGCAGGAGATGTCCCCAGCCTGCTCACAGAGGCCACAGAGGCTGCTGCAGAGCCACTCCACAGCTGCTGGGCCTGCTGGGCTCCTGGAACACACAAAAGCACCTTCAGTTCAATCCCTCCTGCTTCCTGTAAGGCTTGGCTGTCTCCACCACCATCCTCTGGGCCCAGGGAAGAGCCACCTGTGCACTCTGCCCTAAATGCGCCACTTCATTTATTTAATTTGGACCAGCACGTTTGCTTTACAAACAGTTGCTTTTTATATTATTTGCTTTATAAAAAGATCCCAGAACACACGCATGCAAAGGAAAAATGTGTGTGAAATTGTGCATCCAAGTATTTCCTCATCTCTGACATGAAAGTGTTTCCATTGAGAAACCTCTGCTAGAAGAATTTCGGTTCCAATTTCTAAAACACTTGGATAAAAACGCTTCAAAAAGAAATTAAATTCTTAATCTACGCCTTCGGTTCCTTTAAATTGGAAGCACAGTGAGCACTGAAGGCTTTCATTGTGAACAGACAAATAAACCAACATCAAAAGCCTAAAAGATCACTGGGACACTCCTTTGACACAATAAGGAGACAACCTGAACTTCACAAATGGGTGAGTCGTTAGCTCTGTAACATGCAATAAAGGAATGGGTTGGGTTGGAAGGGACCTTAATGTTCATCTTGTTTCACTCCCTGCATGGGCAGGGACACCTTTCACTAGACCAGGCTGCTCCAAGCCCTGTCCAACCTGGTTTTGGACACTTGCTGAGGGACAAAAACCAAAAATTAAAATTCTTAGACTAACTACTCTCTGGAGATTAACTCTACCAGACAAAAAAAATGTAAGACTTTGTGAAGGTGGAAGCACCCAGCTTCTGCAGAGCAAGACTTCTTCTCGAGTCCAGTTGGTGGACACCAAGGAGCCATCACAGCTAAACCAGGCTAATTACCCCAGAGTAACCCCCCACACCCACAGCAGCTCCTTAATGCTGCTAATCTGATCCCTTGCCAGCACCTGACTATATCCTCAGTCCAGAACACTCATGACTAATCCCTGATTACATTTCAATAGGCTTTAGGAGATCAGCTACATCTGCAGGCCCACAGAGCCCCGCTCACCTCTCCAGCAGCTCTGCCAGGCCAGCGATGTCACCGCTGTGCAGGTGCCACACGGCCTCCAGCACCGGGGGCTCCTAAGGAGATGTCACCATTAGGTCACAGGCTGCACTGTGCAGTTAACATTTGGCTATTGCAACTGATACGTGAGAAATAAAGCTGAATTCTGGTTATTCCAACTATCCAGAAGCTGTTAAAATTTAAAATTGACCACACAGGAAATACCCGGTGATGAAAGATTATATTTCCTACAAATTTTGGGTGGTTTAGGGCTGTAGACGTGTCATCATTTTAAATTTTCATGGACAAGTAATGAATATATCCATCTTTTCCTTCTGGAATAATGCTGATTCTGAAGATTCAAAGGAGCAGGGATATCCCAGAAAGCAGGCAACACAACTGAGTTTCAGGTCTTGTTAATTCAGATCCAGATCCAGATTAGAGAATTGTCTTTTAGTCCATTAACTGTTGATTAGTCTCTGTGGAACAAGGCTGCCACTCTCAAGTCCATATCCCAATGGAGGTGGGATTGCAGGAGACTACAGGAAGAGACACTGCAATCATCCAGGCAGAAAGGCTGATGGACACAAAGGAAAAATGAACAACCTTTGGCAAAAATCTGCACCAGGCATCGCTCCTGTGCGGGTCAAGTTGCTGCCCTGTGACATCCCTTCCAGCTCCTGCCCAGAACAGCACGTCCAGGAGAGTCCTGAGCCAGCAAAGCAGCACTGCAGGGTGCACCTGGCAGGGGAAAGGTGCAGCAGCAGCTTCTGATCATTCCAGGCAGAACCAACACCTTCACAAAACCTTCCCACCTTGGGAAGGAAGAGGCATTTGGGAGCCTCGGGCACAGGGAAAAGCCAAAGCCTCAGGAGCTTTCTGCGGTGACCAGCGGCTGCCTCATACCCTGACCCTGAACTCGCCCCCACACTTTGTCTTCACAACCTAATTCTTACTGTAACACCCTCAGTTACAGCGTTATCTCTCACTTATCCCCATGTCTGCCCCAGGGCCAGGAGATCTTAATCAGCCTGTGAAACACACAGGTTCTATTTTCAGCGCAGGAGCAGATACTTGAGACAAGAGCACAGCCCTTTATCCGGGCAGATCAGCCTTCTCCTCCTTTCCCACGAGAGCAGAGAGGAATCAGACCTGCCCCACTCACAAAAAGCCCTTAACTCCACTCACAGCACCACTTGGCTCCACAAAACACACCCAAATGAAATCAAGACATCCCATTCGTGAGGCAGCACAAGCTGTTATCTGCTATCTGGTTTCTTTCTCTGGTTTCTGTGACCTCACTTTGTCTTGTCACCCTTCCCAGGTAAACAAAGCAGAGAACCAGGATGCCAAAGACACTTGGAATATTGCTGGCAAAGCACATGAAGGGCTCTGGGACTGTGTCACCCCACAGTCAGCTGGGAGTTCCTGCACTGGACCTGGAGAGCACCCCAAAACCAGCACTTGATCACCAAGGTGCTGTCAATGACCTTTTGTGACAGTTTCCAATAATTCAAATAATTCCAAACCTCGACTGAGTTGAAAAAGCAAATCCCACTGCAGAGACAAGGAAGTTCCCACTGAACTTCCTCTAAAATAAACAAAATAACCAAAACCCCCCCCATTTATAATTCAGCTCACGCTTTTGGAAGGTCAGGAAGACCAGTCATTCTCAGGAATTCAGAGATGCCACATCCCATGGACGAAATCTCATGGTCTGTAGCACCACAGTGTTTCTCCATGAGTTCTCACCTTCATTCTCCACATTTCCTGGCAGAAGAGGGAGCGACAGAACATGTTGTTTGCCAGCAAATCCTTCGCAGTCTGAAGCAAGGAGGACAACCTCTTCTGGCATCACCCCAGAAATGAAGCAGAAATAATTCCCTTTGTGAACAACACATTCTCAGAAAAATAACTTGTTGCTTTGCCCTGTTTGCTGCTTTTTAAAGGGTCAAATGGTGGAGAGGATTCAGGGAAAAGGCCTAAACTTCTCTATTTATATATCTTGTACTTCTGCAAGCAAATCAAACACCTCAGTGAATAACTGTCTGCTCGCGTTTGGGGCTTCATCTGAGCAGATAAACTGGGCTTAAAGTCAAACCTAACACTGCTGTTTTGTTGAGAAACTGAAGATAAAGCCTTCCCCTTACTCTCTGGTCAGAGTTCAGCAGTGGGACTCGTGAGGGGCTGGAAGAATCCTGGCAGATCCGCTCCACGATGGCAACGGCATTTTTGGCTGCCAAGGTCGCTGTGGGCACACCCAGTTTTGAGGCCTGCTCCTGCAGAACAGAGACTGAACAAAACAGCAAAGCAGAAAACTGTCATCACCAGGCAAGTAAGAAACAAGACCAGAACAATGAAAAGAAAGTAAAACTGGGGTTGCATTTAAAGGCAAAAATTCAACATTGAGGAAGAGTTCTTCCCCACATCTGGCCTGGTAGATGCTCACCTATAAATGACTTTGATGACACTCCCCCATGCTCGGCCCCGTCCTGCACACCTGGCTTGGCTGAATCTCCCACCTGGAAACCAAATAAAACCATAAAACTCTTAGATGCCTGACACACACATTTACAAACCTATCCCCGCACTGCTGGAGCAACTGAAGTGAAATTAACACGGAGCTCCCATGTGGGGATGGAAAAGCACGGATTTCATGGCACCCTGCAAGAGATGTATGTTTAGCTATTGCCCGTTTACGCAGAAAAAAGGAGATGCAGGTTGAAGTTCCTCATCCCCAGGGACCAAACAGCTCAGCAGCAGCATCAGGAGCAGAATTTCTATACTCTCTATCTTTCAAGTCCTTTCTGTGAAGCCACGTGGCCATAAATATTTGATGAAACATGTCCAAATGTTGGATCATTTTCTAGTTAAATTCCCTTTTGCTTTTTGTAAAGGGAAATATTCTCTAGAGAAAGAAAGATCCTGAACTATGGGAGATATTTGCATTATCTGTTGTAGCTGTAAAATCAGTGTGTGAGGAGAGGGAGAACGTGGCCAAATCACAACAGTGGCTCAAGATAAGCTTGCCTTGAAGACAGTCATGTCAGTCAGAAGTGGTTGGCAATTCAGAGAAAAGCCAATACTCTCCTGATTTGTTCTCCCTAGATTCACAAGAAGCCAGTTCTGACTCAAAGGAAAATGTACTGGATTTCCCTTTGCCCCAAATCCAAACTATGCTTAACCATTTTTAGTCTGTAAAAGTAAAACATCGATGAAAAAGGGGTAACACAATCTCATTTCTGTGACACAGACCTTTCAACTTCACCTTACTCCTACAGTGTCGGTTTTTCCTTCCACATATCATGGAGAACTCTGTTCCTGGGACACTGACTCCACAGCTGCTGGTACCCACCTCCAGCTGGGATCTCCCCCTGTCCCAGCCGGCCCACGGCACCCTGAACTGTCCCGTTCCTACCTCCAGGAGGAGGTCACTCAGGTTCTGGTGGTGATCCAGCAGCCGCAGAGCCGCTTCCTGGAGCTCCGCTTGGCTCCCAAAGGGGCTTTTCCGCTTCCTGGCTCTCCCTGCTGAGAAGTTTGGGTTTATGACCAGCGTGTTCCCAGGGCACCCCGAGATCACCCCCCGCTCCCTGCTGCTGGTGGATGAGGGCAGAGCCAGGTTGTGAGGAAAACAGACGGGGCACATGAGGGCAGACGGCGTGTACCAGGGCTCGGGGGCCTTGAGGAAGGCAGAGGGGGGGTACGGAGCGGGACATGGGGGCAGAGAGAGGGGTGTGTGCAAGCAGACAGAAGGGGTGTTTGAGGGCAGAGGGGGGACATTCACGCCCCCCGTCCCCTCCGCTGTCCCCGCGGGGAGCGCCCGGCGCGGAGCTCGCCCCGGGGCCGCCTCAGCCCGCACGTACCGAGCAGGTCCCGCCAGCTCCTCCCGCCCGCGCCCGCCATCGCGGGCCGCCGTTTCCCGCCACGCGAACCCGCGCCGCCATTGGCTCCCGCCGGCCGAGCCCGCCTTGCCCATTGGCTGGAAGGGACGAACGGCCGCTGTCGCGCCCACCCCTTCGCCGCTGCTCATTGGTTGGGGGAGCGGCGTGGTCCCGCCCCCCGCCGCCCTCTTGGTAGTGGCGGANTCTTGGTAGTGGCGGAGGGGGGAGCTGCCATGTTGGGAAGGGCGGCGGGAGCGGCGGGGCAGCGCGGCCGTGCCGGGAGCGGGACACGGAGGGATGTGGGACAGCACGGGGGGCCGGGCACGGTGAGGGGACCCGCTCCGCACTGGCTGTGAGCTGCAGAGTGTGTGGGACAGGGTGGAGACTCCGATCCTGTCAGTTCTGAGCGGTGAGGGTGATGCTGATCTGCTCCCACCCAGGGAAGGGGATAAGAGCGGCTGGAATTCCCAAAGGGAAGAATCACCAGCATTGCTGGGAGAATAAATCGTGGAATCACAGAATGGTTTGGATTGGAAGGGAATGGTTTGTGCTGGAAGGGACCTTAAAGCTCATCTCATCCCACCCCCTGCCATGGGCAGGGACACCTTCCACTGTCCCAGGCTGCTCCCAGCCCCGTCCAGCCTGGCCTTGGGCACTGCCAGGGATCCAGGGGCAGCCACAGCTTCTCTTGGCACCCTGTGCCAGGGCCTCCCCACCCTCACAGGGAGGAATTCCTTCCCAGTATCCCATCTAACCCTGCCCTCTGGCAGTGGGAAGCCATTCCCCCTTGTCCTGGCACTCCAGGCCCTTGCCCAAAACCCCTCTCCCTCTTTTTTCTCAGATCTATTTATATCCAGAACGGCCGCTAAATTTCACAGGGAGCAGAGCAGAATTCCCAGTGGGCTTTTTCCCTCTGATCTCTTCCCTCCTGACGATGAACCGCTGCTGTTGGCCACTGTGGCTTGGAGCAGCAGTGGTGATTCTTTATGGAGAGATGGAGCCCCCGGGGTGTCCACCATGGGGACGTGGCTCCGGCTGGGACTGGCCGTGCGATGGTTTATTGCGGGGCTGGCCCCGGCAGGGTGTGAGTCAGCAGCACATGACGCCAGGAGCCGGAAAAGTTCCCGGCAGTGCCGGCGAGCCCGGCACTGGCAGCGCCATGGGATCCCACTGCGGACAGGCCCCACGGCACCGAGTCTGGGAATCCTTGCCAGAGTCACATTCCCGAGTCGTTTTAACCCCCAATGCCACCGTCAAGCTTGTCAGCCACAGGTTTTGGAGGGGAAGGGGGGGTATCTGGGCAGCCGCAGATTTTGGGATCCCCCGTCGTGACTGACCCCGGCAGGCATCCGGCTGGGAGCTCGGCATTCCAGAGTGCTCCTGGCGTTTATTCCCAGGGTCCCCAAGGGTGTTCCCAAGGTCCTTGCAGTGTCCTCAAGGTCTCCAGAGAGTTTCCAAAGGTGACCTTAAAGCCCTCATGTTGTCTCCAAGGTCTCCAGGGTGTCCCTGAGGTCCCCAAGGGTGTTCCAAATGCCTTTAAAGTGGTCCCAAATGTCCCCAAGGTGTCTCTCAGAGTGTCCCCTCTCAAACTTCAGCACACAACAGGAGCAAACTGCCCAGCAAAATGCTCCCTCCTTCCATGTTCCCCGTTTACTGCAGCATGGAGGGAAAGCGGGAGAGGCACATCCACCCCACAGGTGCTCCATGCAGTCATCCCAGGTTCCTGTGGCTTTGTAAGGAATTTTTTTGCATGTGAGAGCTGAAACCCACGGGAATGGATTCGCCACAAGGAAACAGGGGCACAGCCCTGCTGCAGGTGGCTGGGGAAGGGCTCTGTCTGCCCTCCCTCCCAGCTCCGTGCCTTATTCTGCTTCCACGCTGAAGGAGCCAGGAATTCCAACCCTCCCATAGTGCTCTGACACCATTTCCCAAACACTTCATCTTTCTTTCCCCCCTATTTCTTTCGGGTTTAATTCTATTTCCCTCATCCACACACACGCTTGGCTTCTGTTTTGAGTTTTCCGTGCCGGTAGCTTTTAATTACACCACGATTCCATATTAATTACAGATTTACCCAAAGCAAAGGGCTCCGTGCTTTGTCATGCAAATGCCTTCCCACGAATCCTGCAGGGTGGGTTTTCCTTCAAACGCCGCACGTCCTCCCGCTCCCATCCCCGACGGTGCCGCCCCGGCGCTGTCCGGAGGCGCTGCAAAGCTGGCAGCCGGCACGGCACGGCCCTGCTCCGGTGGGCAGCACGGGCGGCTTTCCTCCCGGAACGTCGCTTCCCGAGCAGGCTGCCGACCGGCTGATTACAGGGTAAACGGGGCCGTCACACCTCTCTCCGTTCAGACCCAGATGCCGGCGCCGCGGCCACGGGCTGCTCCGGGGGCTGCGGCTGTGCGGGATCCCGCGTGCATCCAGCTGGAGGTGAAGCTGGCACCGTTCCTGACTCCCTGCACCATGGTCCCACCCGCCCATGGGGCATCTGAGCGTTCCTGGAGATGCACGGACACCTCGGATCACTCGTATCCCCTCTCCCCCTTCTCAAAGCCCAGGGCACCACGCAGGGCTGCGTTTCTCAGTATTCCGGGTCCATTATCCCATTTTCTTCCCCAAAGATGGAGCTGGCACTGTGCAGGTTCTCTGGGATGGGCACTGAAGGGCTTTTCTCCTCCATCCCAGACTTTGACAGACGTCTCCAGCCCTGGAGCAGCTCTTTGGCCTTGTGGGACGGATGAGCAGCCGTGTGTCAGCTCCGTCCCTATCCTGGCCCTGCAGCACAGCTCTGGGATTGATCCCAGTTTATGCTCATTGGTTAATGGAGCTGAGACAGGGTTTTACTCTCCTTCCATCATGGAAATGGGAAGCTCATCATGACAAGGGTGTTCATTTGCTCCCTCTGACCTTTCCCATGCACTGGTTGTCCTTTCTGCTCTGTCAGGACAATCCTGCCCTCCCCGTGTGTCTGAAGGGACCAGCTGGTGCGCAGAGGAGATCCTGCTCTCATGTTAGACTTTCTCAGCGGCCACAGGGTGCCAACCAACCCCCCACACCATATTCCCATGGAATATGGTCTCCCTAGAGACTCCAGCTCACCCTGGCACCTTCACCCAGCTCCTGCTGTTCCTGGCCATGCCCAAACCACACTCTGGCATCTGGAGCTCTTGTCCTTCCCCCCAGGAAGTTTTCCTGTTCCAGCCTGGCCCCTTCCCTGTGCCAGCTCCTCATCCCAGCCGAGTGCCCTGGGGCTCCCCCAGCACCCCACAGGTCAGGTGCCCCATGGCAGGAGTCTCCGTGGGCACTGGAAATCCTGTGTTCCTGCCCTGACTCCTGCTCGTGTGTCCCCGGGTGGCCCTGGTGCCAAGGCCATCATGTCCCTGCATGGGCTGCCCCACATGTGGCATGTGGGCCCCGCGGGGCAAGAGCCAGGGCTGGGGCTGAGCCGTGGGCCACAGCCACCCTGCTCCTGCTGGGGCACAGGGGGGGCTCATGTCCCTCGCAGGTGTCACCCACCACAGCTCAGCACCCGTGCTGGCACTGCCCCCATCGCATGCCCTGCCATCCCCGCCCTGTGCCCTGTGCCCAGCTGCGTGCCCTGAACCCTGCACTCTGCCCCCAGTTAACCCAGTGCAACCACTCCCTGCTCCCAGCCCTGCAGCCTGGGCAGCCCGAGCTGTGCTGGACCGTGCCACGCTATGCTGAGCTGTGCTGTACCATGTGATGCCATGTCGAGCCGTGCCATCGGTACTGAGCTGCTCTGTACTGTGCCGAGCCATGCTGTGCCGAGCTGTGCCATCGGAGCTGAGCTGTGATGTGCCCTGCTGAGCCATGCGGAGCCGAGCTGTGTCGTGCCATGCCAAGCTGTGCCATTCTGAGCCATGCCATACTGTACCGAGCCGTGCTGTGCCACGCCA
>VXBT01003404.1:2722-21662 GCA_013400235.1 Oriolus oriolus | reverse complement strand
TTTGGGGGTGACTGGAGGGAACAGGGGGGCAGTGACTGGGAAGGAGTCACAGTCGGGATGGCAGAGGTGACAGTTTATGGGTGGTGGTGATTTGGGGTCAGTGACTGGGGTGGGAGTGATCGGTTTGGGTGGTGGGTGAGTGGGAAGGATGGGGGGCAGAGCTGGGGGTCAGCAACTGGGGCTGAACTGGGAGGGAATGAGAGGGAGGCCTGGGGGGGCTAGGTTTGGATGCTGTCAGAGCTGGAGTGGTGAAACTGTTATTAGCAACGTCCCTACCACCTTCCCAGCACTGCAGGATCCCAGTGCTCGATGTCACATGGGCCCTGGTGGCGCTGCTGGGTCCTTGGGGTGACAGAGCCTGGTCCTGCTCTCCAGACACCTCATCCAGCCCCAGCCATTCCCTGTCCTTCCCTGAGGCCTGGCTGTGTGAGCATAGGCAAGGCTGGGTTTGGAAGCTCTTCCCAGGGAAGAGCGGAGTCCGTGGTGCGAGGGGACACATCATGGTGGTCCTGTGCTCCCCTCCATGTGCATGGGACTGTCCAGGCAGCCACTGGGTGACACTCTTGACATGAGGGGTGTCCATAACTCCATCTGTTTGCAGGTGGAGTGTTGGATCAGATCCCTGGGGAATTCCATCCCTGGGCTGTCCCTGCAGCCTGTCCCTCTTGTTTGCAGATCCCAGCTGAGGAGTCAGAGGATGAGCTGCTGGACGGAGAGGAGCAACCGGACACCCGGCTCAGCGAGGGGGACACGGCGGGAGGGAGCCAGGAGGGGAGCAAGGACAGGAGCAAGGAAGGGGCTGTGACCGAGGAGACGGACGGAGATGGGCACGGAGAGGGGCAGGAGGCCGAGCTGCCGGACCGAACGGTACCTGCCCCCAGGGATCCAGCGGAGGGACACGCACTTAAACCCGGGAACTCGGATCTGGGGGAGGATGAGCAGTTTGGTGCTGAAGGCTGGGTTTGTGTGTAGGATCCAGAGGGATTTTCCAGCTGCAGAGAGGAGGCACCCGAGGAAGGCGTTGTGCCGTGTCCACGTGAGCACTGAGGTCGGGCTGGGGGGAATGGTCTCAAGGAGGCATTTGTTTTGGAACAGGGGATGTGAGGACTTCAAGCGGTGTCAACTGAACACTGAACCTGTTCTTCCCTGTAGTGATTTGTTGTCATTTGATATCAAGATTCCTTCTGTGGTCTGTATCATCCCAGAAGTGTCTCCTTGCAGGATTTTGTAAGGAAAGGGGCATTTAACAATTTCCCCTGGCAAGTCCAGCCCAGATCTCACTGGAGATGAAGGTTGGGGGAGCAAAGGGGGTTGGCCCCTGGTCTCACCTGTTTGCTGTGCATTTGGGGTGTGTGTCCCTGGGGTTTGGGTGCCAGAGGAGCAAAGTCCACTCTCTGTGTGCATTCCAGCTGTGCCAGTGGCCTCTGCCAGCCCAGGGGCTGGGAGTGCTCTGGGTAGTGGGTCCCTGTGTGAGCAGTGGCTCCAGAGGCCCTGACCTGGTGAGTTTGCTGTGACAGCACTGCAGGACACACCTGTGGCTGCTCCCAGAGCTCCAGGCAGGACATGGGAGCACTGGGCAGGCAGCTGCTGCTCTTGGGTAGAGCCAGAACAGGGCTTGGAGCAGCCTGGTCTAGTGGAAGGTGTCTCTGCCTAGACAGGGGTAGGAACTGGATAAACTTGGAGGTCCCTTCCACCCCAAACCGTTCCATGATGCTGTGATCCGTTGCTGTGTTACCTGCTAGATCCTGGAAATGTGCTCCTCCCAGCTGTGCACCCCCAGGGAAGAGCCAGCTGTGCCAGTCAGGTTAGGGAATGCCCCCCAGTGTCCCGAGCTGAAGCAGTTGCATCTGCAGGGAGAGGCACTCTGGCACTGGGACCTTTGTCAGGTGTTGGTTTCTGTGGAAATGGGAGTGAAATTGGGAGCTGTCCTGCTCCCCAGAAAAGCAGAAATGCAGCTTATCCTGGGGACTGAAAGAGGCTGAAGCGTTTCCTCCACACCTGGCACAGCTAAACTTGTTTCTCTCCTGATTTCATAGCCTCAGACATTAATCCGAAAGTCAGCTGAGGTTTAACCCTTTGTGAATCTTTGGTGCTTTCCTCTATTTTCTCCTTGTGTCTTGATTTCCACCCACTAACTAACACCAAAGGGTGAATTTTGGTTTCATTTGAGGACCCTCAGTGTGCTGATCCCTGTGGGAAATGCTCTTCTTCCCATGGCGCTGGCAGCCCTGCAGTTCATGGGAATGCTGACAGCTCTTCCCTTTGTCTTTGCAGCCAGCATCGAGTAACAAGCCACGGAAGAAAAAAAAGAAAAGGAAAACGAAGAAAAATTCAGCGGGAGAGACTGTGGTATGTCTGTGTGTGCTCTGAGTCAGGGGCCAGACTGGTTCCTCCAGTGGGGTTGGCAAACTGGGAATTCCGAGGTGACTGCAGGAGAGATTTGAGGCAAAAAAGCCATTTCAAATTTTAAATTTAAAGAAACCTTTTTTGAATCATGGAATCCTGGTATGGTTTAGGTTGGAAGGGACCTTAAAGCTCATCTCATTCCATCCCCTGCCATGTGGGCAGGGAGACCTTCCATCAGACCAGGTTGCTTCAAGCCCTGTCCAGCCTGTCCTGTCACTCTATCCCCTGTCCAGAGTCCCTCTCGAGCTCTCTTGGAGCCCCTTTAGGCACTGGAAGGGGCTCTAAGGTGTCTCCAGAGCAGAGGGGCTCCAGCCCTTGGAGCATCTCCGTGGCCTTCTCTGGACTCATTCCAGCAGCTCCACGTCCTTCCAGTGCTGGGGACCCCAGAGCTGGAAGTAGCAGATGGATAAAGTCATTGATCTTCTAAATTCAGTAGGAGTGAGGTTCAGGTGAGAGCTGGTTATCTGGTGAGGTTTGAGCCTGAACTGTCCACAGAATTACAGAATCCTTAAGGTTGTAAAAGACCTCCCAGACCATGGAGTCCAACCTCCCTGTTCACTCCAGCGAGACTCTTTGCTCAGCATCCTGAGCCGCAGGATTCTGGAGGGAATGGCTAAGCTGTGACAGCAGTGCTAGCGCCCAGCTGGCCACCACATCCCTGGGAATTCCACTCAGGAGTGAGTTCCTGAGGGGGAGAACCCTCTTGAAGAGCCTGTTTCCTTTCCCAGTCCAAGAATATAGGGCAGCAGGGGGACGTGTGCCACTTGGAGGCTGGGGGGACACCCAGACCCGGGCAGTTTGGTTTGCCAACGAGGGATAATACAACCTCTGTTCCAGCACTTCCATGCAGAGCACTTTATCCCTTCCCTGCGTATACTCCACGCACAGGGGCTAAATTTAGCTGGAAAGGCAAGCTGGCAATGCTGCTTGGGTGTCCTGAATGGAATTCTATGTTCTACCCATGGACATCATGAGGAGGATGTGAAACAGGCGCGTAAGAAGCATGTCACTTGTTGTTTGTGGGGGGATAACAGAGGGAAATCAGGGTTAAAGTGTTATACAACTGTTGGATGTGAGCAGCTGGATGGATTCCTGGGGTGGTTGGAAGATGGGGAATGGGAGAATTGGATTAAAGTCATGTGAGTGTTTGAGACCTTGTCATGAGGCTCATAGCAGCAACTTGGTGTTTCCGTGGAAATTAGAGGGTGAAGGTTGTTATTTAAATATTTAAAATGTCTTTGGATGAGGGCCTGGAGTGCCAGGACAAGGGGAAATGTCTTCCCACTATCAAAGGGCAGGGTTAGGTGGGATATTGGGAGGAAATTCTTCACTCTGAGGAGGATGCTGAGGCCCTGGCACAGGGTGCCCAGCGAAGCTGTGGCTGCCCCATCCCTGGAAGTGTCTGAGGCCAGGTTGGACGGGGCTTGGAGCAACCTGGGACAGTGGAAGGTGTCCCTGCCCATGGCAGGGGTGGAACAGGATGAGCTTTGAAGTCCCTTTCAACCTAAACCATTCTGGGATTCTCTGAAGAGACACAGCCCATCACCCAGGATGAGCCGGAGGCAGCTGGGTGTGATCTCTGCTGGGTGACCTGCAGGCTGCTGTGACTCAGCCTGTAATAAATGCCTTGGCTTTGCCCCTCTTAAGGAAGACAACGACCTGGAAGACATCGACAGCCTTTTGGAGAGGATTGAGGACCCCAGGCTGGCCCCGCAGAGCCAGGGTGGGATCATCACCGACAGCCGGCCTCTGCTCTACGTGGAGCACAGGTACTGCTGGCTGCCACCGGGCTCTGGCCTTGGTGTGACAGGACATCTGCTCCTCGAGGAAGGGACTTGGGAGCTTCCCAGTGTGATCTGGCCAGGAACTCCGCACGTTGCTTGAAAGGGTTGGGATGCTTGTGCACATCCCTGCTCCTAACCACTCCTCTGGAAGCTGTGTTTGGTTCTGATGGGGATTCTCTGCTGCCAGGCCTGCTTGCAGTGGTGGCAGGACCAGATTAGTCTCCAGAGGGACCTTCCAGCCTGAGATCCTCTGTGGGAGAACCTCTGCAGATGCCAATAGCCCTGGTGTGTAAAGCTTGATGTGGGATTCACTTGTGCTCCCGAGCCCAGGCTTCTCCCAGGAACATCCCAGCTAAGGCTCTGGCTGCCCTGGAGAGGGCAGCAGCAGTATTCCCCGGCCCTGGAGCAGAGCAGGGAGAAAGCCTGTCTGATGGAGCAGGGCTTTCCCTTCCAGTTCTGGCCAGTTTTAGTCTCCTTTCTCCATGGTGTGTCTGATCAGTGGGGAGTGTGTGATAGTTTGGGGGTTTCCAGAGGCACTTTAGGGTGCTGGGTGTTGATGGAGAGACTTGAGTGTGGCACTGTGTTTAACTGATGGAGCTTTTCTTTCTTCTTTCCACCTTCTCAGGAACTTGAATCCAGAGAATGAGTTGAAGAGATACTTTGGGGCTCGTGCTGTGCTTGGGGACCAGAGGTTAGTCCAGAATTTGATACTAAACCCTTTCCAAATCTGAGGAGGTGTGTCTGTCCTGCCCTTGGCAGGGCTCCTGGAGTCCCCTGTGCCACACCTGGGCGGGTAATCCCAGGCTCATGAAGCTCATTTAGTAGTTGCTTATCGGGACAGAGGAATATTTCTATGATATGTACAAGGTGGGGAAAGACTTCTCCAGGCTTTAGCTGGCATTTGCTTTTTCCTTTGCTTCTTTCCCCTCTCATTTACTTCCAAACCACCCTTCAAAGCCCTTTCACTCAAGTTCAGAGTGCAGACACACAGATTTTGGGTTTTTCTCCTCCATTTGTCCCTTGCCATTCCAGAGCCTCTGGACAGAAAGGGGACCCGGAGTACTTTCAGGGTGTCTCATGCACTTGCTTCCAGGGGCCCAGGGAACCTCTTGCTCCCCTGGGTGTGACATCTCTGCATTTATCCTCTGCACTGTGCTCAGTGTCATCCACAAAATCCCCACTTCTACGGGCTGGTTGGAAAACCAAGAACGGTCTGAGCTTGGAGCAGTGCGGGTGGAAGGAGGGACAGAGTCTGTGGAAGAGCATTTGGTGCTTGAAGAAGAAAGTGCAGTCCCTTGGGATTGTCGTGTGCAGGGCCAGGAGCTGGACTTGGTAATCCTTGTGGGTCTTTTCCAACTCAGGATAGTCTATGATCCCTTTCTGAGGAGGCATGGCTCCCTCAGAGTAGCCTTGATCCCGAACTGCTCCTGAACCGATAAATTGTGCATTTTTGAGTGCGGCTTAAGCTAATCCAGTTGACATTTGAAGGCCCTGCTGGGAAGAGGGATGAGTCAGAGGGATGTGGGGCTCTCCTAATTGGACCTGGGAAGCTGTTTGAAGCACGGAGGCAGCTGAGAGTTTGGCAGGGATAAAAACAGGGAGAGAAGCTCTGGAAGTGGAGATGCTGGAGGCACTGGCTGGCCTAGATGGTGCACGTAAGGCAAAGCCTGAGCACAGGTATGTTGTGTCTTGAAGGCAAACGTAGAGCTCTGGGCACAGCTCTGTGTGGCTCTCTCTGGGGAGGAAATTGGATCTCATTTTTCCCTTTAACATGGTTTGATCCCTCCTGCTCCTGCCAGTGCAGAGAAGGTGTGACCTGTGTGTTCCCCTCCCCAGGCCGAGGCAGAGGCAGCGGCAGTACGTCCGCAGCATGTGGCTGACAGCTCCCAAGAACACCTGGCCACGCTACAGCAAGACAGGTGAGGCTTTTGGGGCTGCCTCCTGCCCTCCTAACCCTTGGCTCCTGCCCGTGTGATATGGGTGCTGCTTGGGGTGTGAAACCTAAAAGAGAGCTGCTGCTCAGCTGGTGGAAATACACCTCCTGCCTCAACAGAGAACTCTGGGGAATTGTACTTTATGATTTGGGTTTGTTTTCCCCTCTTCTGAAGGTCGCAGGGCATGGGTGCTTGCCATCTTATCAGCAGAATTGCTGGATAATGAGAAGCATCCCTGGGGAGAGTGAGTGGCCTGGGCTTTCTGGGTGGGTTTGGGACTCTGACTCGTGAGAGGGGGGAAAAGATTGAAATTATCTGGGAGTTTGCAAACACACATGTGTGTGCTCTGGACCCAGTGATGTGAGCAAGCTTTCAGTGCTGTGACAGAGCAGAGGAGGTTTTCTTGGGGTACCCAGGTCTCCCCTGCACCCTCCAGGTATCGCCATGCAGCTGCTGGACACCCGGAGGGGGGTGCAGCACTTCACCTTCGAGCACCACCGTGAGTACCAGCAGGTCCAGTTCAAGTTCCTGGATGCTGTGGAGTCCATGGACCCCAACAACATCGTGGTACGTTGGGTTGGTTGTGCTGTTCCCTCTTGTGCTCCTGCAGCCCCTTTCCCTGGGAAGCTGGGCTGGTGCATTCCAGTGGAATCATTTGGGTTGGAAAAGCCTCTAAGCTGGCTGTTCCCCCTGCACTGCCAAGGCCACCCCTCACCCATGTCCCCAAGTGCCACATCCACACGGTTTTTAAATCCTTCCAAGGATGGGGAATTCACTGCTGCTCTGGGCAGACTGGGCCAGGGCTGGATAGCACTTCTGGGGCAGGAATTGTTCCAAATACTCATCCTAAATCTCTTCTGCCACAGCCTGAAGCTGTTCACCGTTGTCCTGTCCCTGTTCCCTGGGAGCAGAGCCTGACTCCCCCCGACTGCCCCCTCCTGTCAGGGAGTTGTGCAGAGCCACAAGGTCCCCCCTGAGCCTCCTTTTCTCCAGGCTGAGCACCCCTCAGCTCCCTCAGCTGCTCCTGGGGCTCCAGCCCCTTTTCCAGCTCTGTTCCCTTCCCTGGACGTGCTCCAGCCCCTCGATGTTAGTGTTGGGGTGAGGGGCCCAGAACTGACCCCAGGATTGGAAGTGCCCCAGCAGTGCCAGCACAGGGGACGAGCACTGCCCTGGTCCTGTGGCCACACCGTTGCTGACACAGGCCAGGTGCCAGTGGCCTTCCTGCCCACCTGGGCTCGTGTCCATCCACTGTCACCAGCACCCCCAGGTCCTTTTCCAGCCACTTTGCCCCCAGCCTGTAGCATTCATGGGGTTGGTGTGACCCACAAGCAGGAGCCAGCATGTCACCGTGTTGATCCTGATCTCACTGGCCTCATCCCCTTGATCCATCCCATCCAGATCCCTCTGCAGAGCCTTGGGTGATTTATTTCCACTCTTGTTTGGACAGTGGAGCCCCGTGTCCCTCAGTGTGGGGCGAGGCAGCGCTGAGTGCTGAGCTGTGCTGTCACCTTGTTAATTGGTGACCTTGGTGCAGAGGAGGTCTGGTGGCTGGTGGCCAAGCCTTGGTGGATGTGCCAAGCACGTGCCAGGTCACCTTCTGAGAGAGGAACCCACAGGAACTGTCCGTTTGGCTGGAAGGGTGGCCATAAAGCTCCCTTGTCTCAGCTCTTAGCTGGGAAAGGAGGAATATTGTATAAACCCGTCATAAACTGGGAATCCAAACTAACAGCTGTTCTATTTATAAACTTCTGCAAGGATGAAAAATGTGTCTTTTCGTGGTATTTCAGCAAAACAGGCTTTTGTGTTGGGAGTCCTTCATGCATGCCCAAGCTCATTAAGCTGTATGGGAACATAGTTTGGAGTGATAAGCAACAGCAAAATTGCTCTGCACCCAACTAAACCATAACTGAGGGATGTTTCTCTGAAAGGCCTGGCCACATGAGCTGGGATGCATGCCCTGGAGATGTTCCTTAAAGAGCCCATTGTCTGCTAAATAAAGTTTACTTCCTTCTGCTTTCCCACCCTCAGCTCAGGGCCGCAGGGCTCTCTCCAGCTCAGCAGTTCTGCCTGGATTGAGGGATTTGGATTAAGTGAGCCAGGGTAATTCCTGTGCAGCAGTGAGTGTCCCAGGGACAGCTCAAGCTCGGTCCCACACAGGACAGGCTTTCCATGGTATTTTAATCTGGGTGCTCTGATCCTCTTAGGGGGTCTGGCTAAACTTGAGGACATTCACACAGCTTGAAATCTTCCACTTTTCCATTAAGGGTAAAATCTAACAGATGGATTTGCCAATACCAGGCAGTTTGTCCATGGTCACCATGGTCCTGCCATAGCTTGAGCCCAGCTCTGCCTTCTTGCTGTGGTTTCAGCACATAAAACATTACTTTTGGGGAGTCCATTGTCCAGTGAGTGTTTTTTCTGCACTGGCTGGTAGCCTAAAAGGGCCTTGGTGACCTTTTCTTGGTTTTTTCCCATTACAGTGACCCTGAGTGCTCCATGTCCCCCCAAAAAGTGGACTAGAAAGGAGCTTAAGAGTTTTACCCCTTAAGGAAGAGATTAAGCATCAGGCAAGTGGCTCCAGGCTGGGCTGGGCCAGTCTGGAACATCCAGTCTTTGTGCTGTAGGTGGTCCCACGGGTCCCCACCCTGCTGATGGAAACTTCTGGAGAGCTTTGGAAGTTTTGTTTTTTCAATTTTAGGAGAAAAAAAGTAATCCCCAAACTAAACTGTGAGAAGATTTGTAGTGGCTTCAGTATTTTTTACTGAACCGAGGTTTTAGGTACTTGGGAAAAGTAGCCTATTTATAATATAGTTAGTGAATGGAGAAAGTTTTCAGATTAAACTTCTCTTCTGAAGTAAATATTTATTATCATTATCCATTACCATTGCTGATTCCTGGATTTGTAATAGATGTGTCCAAATGTCCTGTCAGTATGCAGAGGCTGCAAAACCCTGATCAAATGCTCAGAACTGTTGAGAGATAGATAAAAAACCCCGAACTGTAACGGTGCCTGCATCTTGTTCTCTCCTTTCCGAGGAAATGGAGGAGCTGGGAGAGATCTGGAGGAGGACAGTGAAGATGATCAAAGGCCTGGCATGGCCTCTGCTGGAAAAGCTGGGAGGGAGCTGCCCAAGGGAGGCTGCCATTGAGGGCTCCCATCCTGCACGTGGTGGAGACAGAGCTCCTGTGCCCTTCCAGCTTGGGGATGGATCTGGCAGGGCGGGATTGAGGAAGCTCTTGGCATTGTGTGTCACAGAGCTGGTGCTGGGAGGTACCTGGGTCAGTGACCAAATTCCTGAGGCATCGGTAACGACACAGAATCTTTGCAATGCTCTCGTGCAGCTGCTGCTACAGATGAACCCCTACCACGTGGACTCCCTCCTGCAGCTCAGCGACGTGTGTCGGATGCAGGAGGACCAGGAGATGGCCCGGGATCTCATAGGTAAGAGTGAGGTGAGGAGCAGGTGTGTCTGTGAAATCCTTCCCTGGCAGGGTGCGGGGAGGCCCTGGCACAGGGCAGTGGAGGGCAGGAGCTTGGCTTTCCCGTGTGCACAGAGTTGTGGCAGAGGCAGCTGGAGCAGCCTCAGTCCCAGGCTGGTTCCTTTTCCCACTCAGAGTGAGAGCTAATGTGGAAGTGCTCACTGCCCTGTTGCCACCTCGTTGCGTGGAGTAACTTTGTGCCTCGCTGGGCTGGGAATGAGCTGGTTTCCAGTGTTTTGGGCTAAGCCGGGTGCCGGGCTGTGCTGTGCTGGGGTGGTGTCCCTGTCCTGTCCCTGACACTGTCCTTGCTGTCCCCAGAGCGGGCACTGTACAGCCTGGAATGCGCCTTCCACCCCGTGTTCAGCCTCACCAGCGGGGCCTGCAGGCTGGACTACCGGCGGCCAGAGAACAGGTGAGCAGGGCTGGGGCACGGGGAGGCTCAGCTGGAGCTCCTGGTGGCCCACTTTGGCCACAGCCACCCACGTTCACCACTGCTGCTCATCCAGAGAGCCCCTGAGTGTCCCTTTCTGTCGGGGGTCCTGGGATGGTGCTGGAGCACGGGCAGCTCGTGCGTGGAAGCTTCTAAACAAAGCATCCCTTTTCCCAAGGGATACCTTCCTGCAGTAGGAACTGTCCTTCCCTGTCCTATCCTTCTCATGCCATTAGTACCCCTTAGCCCAAAATGGCCACAAAAATCCTGGCTGTGTGTTTCCAGACATCATTCCCAGCATTCTCCCTCCTCCCAGTCTGGGTCTTTATGTAACTCCAGCTCTGCAGCTGCTGGGAAAGGTGACTTTATTCCCAGGTCCTTTTCCAGCGCTGACCCGAGGCGTCTCTCCCAAACTGCTGTACCTGGAGGGTGCTCACATTTCAGTCCCTCTGGCTGACACACTTGGTGCCATCAGTGACTTGTGTCACCAGTTCAGGCGTTGGGCCTCCCCGCTCTGTGTCACCGTCCCCACACCACTGGGACAAGGCGGGATGTGGACTTGGGGGATGTACTTGTCTTCGTCCCAGTCTCCAGAGCAGGTCATGAGTTTGCTGTCCCTGTTCTTGCACAAAAAGATAACAAAACCAAGAGATGGGAGCATGGTGGGTCTGTGGCACCCCGTGCCACACCAGGATGTGATGCCTGAGGGTGAGGAGCTGGTGGTGATTGTGTCCCCTTTTTTGAGTGGCACAAAATGCTTCTTTCCACATCTGGCCTCTTAAATCCTGCTGCTGTTCTCCACGCAGGGCTTTCTTCCTGGCTCTCTTCAAGCACCTGATGTTCCTGGAGAAGAGGGGCTGTCCCCGCACAGCCCTGGAGTTCTGCAAGCTCATCCTGAGGTAGGTGCCTCCACCGAGGGTGGAGTGTCTGGGTTTGGGGGGATGGTCACCCCAGAGGGGTCCTCCTGCTCCTGGGCTTGGTGTGGGTTCATTCCCACCCCTTGGAGCTGCACAGGTCTGTGCTGGTGCCCTTGGAGAGGTGTTGGGTGGGGAGGGGCCCTGAGTGGCCTGCGGCCGCTGAAGCGGGGCCTGAGCTTGGAGGCTCAGCAGAGCAAAGTGTGGCAGTGGCTTCAGCCCACTCAGATTGTGGCCACTGATCCTCCTCCTGGGTGGTGGCAGGGGACTGTCCCCTCTGCAGGGACACCGAGCACCACTCCGTCATCCCGCTGGCCGTGCGGGAGCGACCGCGTTCCTGTTCTCTCCGCTTGCTGAGTCACTGGGTGGCACTGGGAGAGGCTGTTTGTCCCAGAAATCAGGGCAGCTCTCTCAGCTGTTGTGACACCGAGTTTGTTTTCTCCCCTTGCTCCCAAGCCTTGATCCTGAGAATGACCCGCTCTGCGTGCTGCTGCTGATCGACTTCCTGTCCCTCCGGGCCAGGGAGTACACCTTCCTGACCCGCCTCTTCCAGGAGTGGGAGGTGAGTGGCCAGCAGGGGAGGGGGTTGGGTGCCTGGGGTGCTCCCCACCAGGTGAGCCCTTTGGAGGGGCTCTCACAGCCCAGCTGGCATCCCGGCGGCATTGGAACGATCCATAGAGGCTGGGCTGTTGGTTCCTGTAATCCTTGCATCCTGCAAACAGTTGTAAGAACTCAAAATTGCTCACTCAGCTGTGAGTGGCACCGAGCCAGTGGCTGGGAACTCACTTAACCTCAGCAGGCAGAGCCCCGGCCCTGCGCAGCCCAGCTCTGCTGCACAGCATCATTTCTCGGTAACGCTCTCCCTCATCCTGCAGAGTCACCGGAATCTGTCCCAGCTGCCCAATTTTGCCTTCTCGGTGCCACTGGCCTATTTCTTCCTGAGCCAGCAGGAAGAGCGCCCGGAGCTGGAGCGGAGCCAGGCCCGGGAGCGAGCGGCCCAGCTCATCCAGCTCGCGCTCATCATGTTCCCGAGCGGTGAGTCTGTCCCCGCCGGCAGGGCCATCCCTGGGGCTTTGTCACTGTCCTCTGAGAGAGCCAGGGCTGGATTCCCGGCAGGCGGGTGCAGAGGCAGGAATTTGCAAAGGGCCTTTGAGGAGGGAGCCCTGAGTCAGAGCGGACGCAGCCAGGCAGAACAGCAGTGCCTGTGCCCACTGTGGTGGGGGGTCCACCCTGGGGGCAGTTCTGGGCCCCTCACCCCAGCACAGACACTGAGGGGCTGGAGCATGTCCAGGGAAGGGAACAGAGCTGGGGAAGAAGCTGGAGCAGCTGAGGGAGCTGGGAAAGGGGCTCAGCCTTGAGAAGAGGAGGCTCAGGGGGGACCTTGTGGCTCTGCACAACTCCCTGACAGGAGGGGGCAGCTGGGGGGGGTCAGGCTCTGCTCCCACGGAACAGGGACACGAAAAGAGGAAACAGCCTCAAGTTCGGATATTGGGAACAATTTGTTCCCCAGAAGTGTTGTCCAGCCCTGGCCCAGTCTTCTCAGGGCAGTGGTGGAGTCCCCAACCCTGGAGGGATTTAAAAGCCCTGTGGATGTGGCACTTGGGGACACGGGTGAGGGGTGGCCTTGGCAGTGTTGGCAGAAGGGTTGGGCTCAATGGTCTTAGAGGCTTTTCCAGCCTTACAATTCCGTGATTCCATGATTCTGTCCTCCCTCCCCAGAGCAGCTGATGCTCCTCCACCAGCGATGGTCAGGGGTGAGCAGGCTGGGGGAGGGTGAGAGCTGGAATCTCGGAGCAGGGAGATGTCTCACCTCCTCGGGGCTGCCCAGAGCAAGGACAAGCCAGTCTCCTTGGCTCTCCCTCTGAGGCACAGCTCTGTTTTGGATGTGCTTGCCCCATGGGTGTCCATCACTCTCCCTTTCATCCTGTGGGTGCTGCTGTCCATGAAAGGAGCACACAGCCCTCAGGCCCAGGGGAGGGTGTGTGCAGCAGGAAGAACCAGCTCTCCAACAGGGATTCAGTTTGTGGGGGCTGGAAACATCTTTTAGGCTGCTCCTTGGGGTGACTGAAATAACGCCTGTGTGAGCACAGGGACCAGCAGTGTCCTCACCCCCTCCTTGTGTCCTTGTTGGTGCCCCGGGGGGTGCTGGCCCAGAGGAGGGGGGTGACTCTCTGCAGGGGTGACCCCACCCCACGCTGCCTCTCACCAACAGGTGCAGACGAGTTCTGTGCCTTTGTCTTGCAGTTCTGATGCCACTGTTGGATCACTGCAGCGTGCAGCCCGACGCCAGAGTCGCCTCCCACCCTTTCTTCGGGCTGAATGCCCAGATCAGGTAAGGCCTGGGGATGTTCTCAGCAAAGGGAAGGGATCGATTTTGCCGGCGGCGGGGATCTTGCATGCTCAGACAGCTAATGGAGGAGCTTGTTTGGGTTCCCTGAGTAGGCTCATTTGATAATGCCTCATTTGATAATCCCTTTGGTAATGGATTTCCATAATGGCCTCTGGATCAGGCTGACAGACCCACCTCACCTCAAGGTGGGCAGGTCAGAAGTTCACCCCAAAGCCTGTTGGTGTGTGCAGGGAGGGAGAGCGACGCGTGTGTCCTCCCAGGGCAGGCTGTCTCCAACCAGTCTGCGTTCCCTTGACACGTGGTCTTCCTCAGCATGCGAAGGCTCTGCCTCGGGCCAGGGCAGTGTTCCCTCCTTTCATGGCTCTGCTTAGCCTAAAAATAGATGGAGGCAGAAGATCTGGTGAAGATGGATGGCAATAGCCAGGCAGGAGCCTGCGAGTGCTCTCGTATTCCCACACCAAAGCCCAGCGCAGAGCTGAGCCCTCGCCATCCCGTGAGGAGCAGGAGGAGGAGGGTGCCGTGAGTAACAGCCATCTCCCATAGCCAGTCACCCGCCCTGAACCAGCTGACATCCCTGTACGTGGGCAGGACACACGCCCTGTGGAAGGACCCGGCTGTCATGGCCTGGCTGGAGCCCCACGTCCACGAGGTTCTGCGCATGGTGGAGGCCAGGGACGCGCTGGTGCAGGAGGCTGAGCACAAGTGAGCACAGAAGGTGGAGGGCAGGGCTCCTGTGCCAGGGACAGGGGACAGAGTGGGACAGAGGATCTGTGCTGGGCAGCAGCAGTTTCAGTGTCTGGGACAGGGCTCAGAGCCCCACAGCTGCTGGTCTGATGCCAAGGGTCATGGCATGGGGCCAGGAAGGAGGAGGCTCTTCCATGCTTTTCACAAACTGGAATGTAGAGCTGAACCTGTGCTGCCTTCCCCAGGCTTGGCTGTCACCTATACCCTGGAAACATCCTGGAGAGGGTGGAGGGGTGGCCTGGAAGGGCAGGGATGGCTACACAGGGCAGGTGAGAGCTTAGAAACACTTCCCAGTGGTGAGAGGCAGGGGAGAGCCATCAGGTGTCCTAAACCAAGGTCAATCCGCTCGTCCCCAATCTCTCTGCTCTTTCTCTGGAGCTCAGCAGCTGCCACCCGCCTTTGGCTCGCCCTAAGCCAGCTCCATCCAATATGGCCTGTCCCCCAGAGCCAGGGAAGCTGCTGACACTGCACCTGGAGCAGCAGAAATGGGAATGTGCCTGCTCAGGGCGCACTGCTCTGTCCCCTCCCGCCTCAGGAGGAAGATCCGGTACCAGAGCGCTCCCAGGAACATCTACCGGCACATCATCCTCTCGGAGATGAAGGAGGCCACGGCAGCCCTGCCTCTGGTGAGGGGCCTGATGGGGCACAGGGGCTGTGGCCACACGTGGTGTGGTGGCACTTGTGTCCCTGCTGGGCACATCCCAACCCCTGGGACTCACAGCTTCTCTGGGCCCCCATGTTTGCTGCTGCTGGATGCGCAGCCTTCATCCTTTCTTTTCTCCTTCATTCCTTCCTTTCTCCTTCATCCTTCTTTTCTCCTTCTCCTGCAGGAGGTGACCTCACAGCCAGTGATGGGGTTCGACCCCCTCCCTCCTCTGGATTCCATTGTTTCCTACACCCGACCGGAAAGGTACCACCTCCACCGCTGGTGCTCGCGCTGGCACAACCGGCCGTGTTCCCGGCACGCCCTCAGCCCCAGGCCAGGCTGCTCGGTGCTGACATCCTCCTCCATGGCAGAGGAAGAGCTGTGGTGCTCCTGGCAGGCAGAGCTACAGGCTGGACTGGTCCTGCTGCTTCCCGTGGTGGTCACCGCTGGCCATTCCCAGCCATAGGGCAAAAGCCAGGGAAAACTCGGGCCACGGCTGACTGGGAGGGTTTGGGGTAAATGGAAGTTTAAGTACAGCCAGTCCTGGTGTTGGGGTGATGCCGTGTGTGTGTTCCACACCAACCCACTCAGAGCAGAGCTGGTAGAATCATGGAATCCTGGAATGGTTTGGGTTGGAAGGACCTTAAAGCTCATCTCATTGCACCCCTTGCTATGGGCAGGGACACCTTCCACTGTCCCAGGCTGCTCCAAGACCTTTCCAACCTAGCCTTGGTCGTGCCCTCAGTGGCTGGTTTGCCCAGAGCTGCTGCTCGGAGTTGCCTGAATTCAGAATCCCTTTGGAACCCGCCAGTTCCCTCCTTCAGGGCTGGTTCCAGCAGTGCCATGGTTCTCCCAGCACCGCCACATCCCACTGAGGAGTCACAAACTGAGCTGTCCCTTCACCACAGTGCCACTTGTGTCTTCCAGGACAAGCCATCCCTCCAACGAAAGCACTTTATCCCTCTTCTTCCGCTCGCTGTTGCCAAATTTTAACTTGCAGGTGAGTGCCCGCTGGGGTGTGGGTGCACCGTTCCCCCTGTGGCGTTCCCGTTCCAGGAGCCGCAGCTGGCAACAGCCTGGCACTGATTTGGCACCAGTGTTGTGCCTGTCCCTGTGAGCACCACAGCGCTGCTCTCTTGCAGGGGGACATGCGGCACGACGGGGACGACGAGGCCGGAGCGGCGCAGGACCTCAACCAGGGGGTGAACAGGCTGATGGCGGCCATGCGGGACATGCTGGCCAACATCCAGTTCCAGGAGCCCCCCCGCGATGACAACCCCGAGGGCGACGGGGACTGGGACTGAGCCCGGGGTGTCTCTCCCCAACCCCTCCGGCGTCACCCCCAGATTTGTGTCGCACTCCAATAAAGTCACACATGGACTCGCTGTGGGAATGGGCTGTTCCGAGCAGGGGGGCTGCATCCGTGGGCTGGTCTCTGTGCAGGGAGGGGGGCTGAATCCACAGCGATGGGCCCTGTCCAGGGCCCCTCTCTTTAACGGGGCACAAGGACTGTCTGAGCATGTCCGAGCTAATAGACAGCAGCTGTCCCTTGTCCCCCTGGCAGCTTAGTCCCCTTCTGGCCTCCTCTACACACAATTCCCATCCCATTCCCCTCCCTGTTCTTCTCGTGGCTCTTGTCCTTAATTCCCAGAGGAGTTTTACTGCCCTCTTCTTCAGCTCCTTTGTGCTTCCCGTAGCCTGGAGCATCCTTCCCTCTGCGAAATACTCCACTACCCTCACTACACTGAACCTTCCAAAGGTCTCAGAGTCCCCTGTGCCACTAGAATTGTGAGTGGAGCAGCTTTTTCAGCCTTTTAATTATGTTTGGAGAAGAAATCTTCCCCCCTCCCTTCTTTGTTTCTCCATCCTTTATTCCTTCACCTTCTAGAGCCAGGATTGAGGTAAGCCAGAGTCAAACCTTAACTCATCCTTGTTCCCGTAAAGCTTTTTCCCCCTTTTTTTTGCTGAGTAATGGTGAATATGTGGAATAAATCCCTGTTTCTGCTGTGTTGTCTCCCTGAGGGATGTAGCTGGGGTGTGTTGGCTGGCTGTGCAGACCCTGAGTCTCAAGCCAGCCCACCCTGGCTCTATTCCCCACTGGCATATCCGAATCCCATGGGATCCCATCCCTGTGATTTGGCACTGTGGCAGCCTGGGACCCCATTCCCAGAGTGTGCAGCTGAGACATTTTCATCCATGCCAGAGGGAAGGGCTTCCCAGCGGAAGTGGATAACCGTGGGATCAGCCCTTTCACGGAGCTGTGAATGGCTCTTTGGCGGAGCGCGGCTCCGGGCATCAACATGGACCTAAGGCACATGATGGTCAGATGGGTCCTGTCCCCCCCAGCCCGCCTGGGATCCCTCCGGCGCCGGGCTCTGCAGCATCCCATTTAATCACGCCTTGGACGATTCCTGTCGCATCCCACGCCTGCCCCATGGTAAAACATCTTCCCCAGGGCCATGGGATGGGACCCCTCCCAGTCCCAGTGTGTGGGACAGCTTGGATCGTGCAGTGGGGAGGGCCCTACAGGGGTCCCCAAGATACCTCAGGGTGTGTGGATGACCCCCACAGCAGATGGGACTCCCCAAGACATGAGTCCCACAGGGCACATGGGACCCCTCAAGATATGCAGGCCCCCCAGGGTTCAAGGGTCCCCCCAGCAGACACAGGACCTCAGGACACGGGGGGACCCTAAGATGCACAGTCCCCCAAGGGCACAGAGGACCCCTATGGCAGTGCCCCCAAGGTGCATGACCCCAGGGGTGCATGGACCACCCCAGGGCATTTGAGACCCCTGGGCTTGTGATCCCAAACAATCAGGTTCCCCAGGGCCCTCCTGGGGGTCTGTCAGCCCTGGCCTCGGCAGCGGCCCCCTCACTGCCGGGGTGCCTCCCTCATGCAGGTGCCCACCCTCCTCGGAGGAGGAGCTGCAGGAGCTGGCTTTAAAGCGGGGCAGAGAAAGGGCCCTTTCTTCCCCAGCACCCTGGGCCGGCGGGCGTGGGACGCTGGGCAGCGCTGGTGTGGAGAGTAGCCGCCACACCGGAGGGTCCCAGCGGTCACGCGACACCCCCAGCACATCCCACACCTCCCGTCCCCAATTCCTGGGCATCCCCTCGGCCTCGCCGCCGGGCGCCGCAGGAGCACTGGCGGGGCGCAACGGGGGCTCGGGGGCTGTGCGGGCGCCACGGGGGGCCCCGGGGCTGAGGAGGGGGCCATGTCAACCCTGGCCCCCCTGCGTCTGCTGCGCGAGCCCTGGAATGCCAGCGAGGGCAACCAGAGCAACGCCACGGTCGGGGCCGGCGGCGGCTGGTGCCAGGGGCTGGACATTCCCAACGAGCTGTTCCTGGCGCTGGGGCTGGTGAGCCTGGTGGAGAACCTACTGGTGGTGGCTGCCATCCTGAAGAACAGGAACCTGCACTCGCCCACCTACTACTTCATCTGCTGCCTGGCGGTGTCCGACATGCTGGTGAGCATCAGCAACCTGGCGGAGATGCTCTTCCTGCTGCTGCTGGAGCACGGGGTGCTGGTGATGCGCCCCAGCATCGTCCACTACATGGACAGCGTCATCAACATGCTCATCTGCAGCTCCGTCGTGTCTTCCCTCTCCTTCCTGGGGGTCATCGCCGTTGACCGCTACATCACCATCTTCTATGCCCTGCGCTACCACAGCATCATGACGCTGCAGCGGGCTGTGGTCACCATGGCCAGCATCTGGCTGGCCAGCACTGTCTCCAGCGCCGTCTTGATCACCTACTACCGCAGCAACACCATCCTCCTCTGCCTCATCGGCTTTTTCCTCTTCATGCTGGTCCTCATGCTGGTGCTCTACATCCACATGTTCGCCCTGGCCCGCCACCACCTCCACAGCATCTCCAGCCAGCAGAAGCAGCCCACCGCCCACCGTGGTGGCAGCCTGAAGGGTGCCGTCACCCTCACCATCCTCCTGGGCGTCTTCTTTATCTGCTGGGGGCCCTTCTTCTTCCACCTCATCCTCGTCGTCACCTGTCCCACCAACCCCTTCTGCACCTGCTTCTTCAGCTACTTCAACCTCTTCCTCATCCTCATCATCTGTAACTCGGTTATTGACCCACTCATCTACGCCTTCCGGAGCCAGGAGCTCCGGCGGACCCTGCGGGAGGTGGTGACGTGCTCCTGGTAGGCAGCAGGACACGGTACCGGCACGGCCATCCCCGCCCCGAAATGGACAGATGGATGGACTGATGGATGGACGGGACGAGCCGCGGGGTGCCCA
>VXBT01003403.1:76768-119214 GCA_013400235.1 Oriolus oriolus | reverse complement strand
TGGATGGGGTTAAACCACAACAATTGTCTCAGCCACAGCCTTGTGATAATGTGCAGCTCCTTGCTACTGATTCCTGGTTTCCCTGCCCTCACAGAGCATCCAGGCTTTGCAGCTGTCTAGCAGTAACTAGCCCAGTGCTGGTTCTTATACTGAAGTCACTGATGTATGTAATGATCTTTCATTTACTTCAATAACAAGAATTCGTTCATGGGTGAATACTTTCTTTGCATGTAGAAAACTTATTACCTGAATTCTCATCAGCTTAGAAAATGAGGGGAATTGGCTCGTAATCTCCACTATGAGGCTTCTCAAAATGAGAGAGGAGTCTAGCAGGACAGCATCTCCCCTGGTCCCAGCAGTGGGGACATGCCTGTCTGTTCCTGCTTTGTCTCCTGCCTATGGGCTTCTTACTGGGGAAATAAAAAGAAGCAGAACCAGAAGCTTGCGAGTGATGCAATCCATTAAGCAGCAGGAATTGTAAATTATGATGAGCCAGTATTCTTTGTAATAGTCTTGGAGCAAATTGACGAACAATCTCTAAAATAAACTGCATTCTTACCTTTATGGAGATTTTGAATAATAAAGAGAGTCATGCAAGGAAAAGCGTGTTCACTGATCAATCACAATGAGAAACAGGGATAAATTTGCTGAAAAGTCTAGTGTTGATAAAAACTGTTATGAGAGAATGTTATTCGTTGTGAAAGTTTTATGTGAGGTAAATTTACATACAGTTGAAACAACAATTAAACTGGAAAGACAGGATCTGTTTGTTGCTGGGAATGGGGCAGGGACCTTCATAGAATTCTTCCTTTAGGAACCATTTCCTTTGGGCCTAAATTCACCAAGCCAAACTATTTTGTTAACTAAACCCATATACTTTACAAAACATACATTTTTTCCAAATTTCAGTCCACCTTCACAGTTAATATCACCAAAAGGAAAGAGTCAGTGCAGTTAGGTATTCACCACGCAGCAAAGAATGATTTTTACGTAGGACAGACCATTGTATGATTGCACTGAACAGTTGTTGCTCCTCTCGAACAAAGATTGGATGACAAGATAATATTTAGACAACTGAATTGTAGATATCTTAGGTTTGGCAGATGAGGGGTGTACTACCCAGTGAGGGTATATTTCTAAAAGTGCCTTTTATGTTGGTGTTGATGCAGTAATGTAACAAACTCCAGCTCTTTCCCCACCATTTTTCAGTATGACTGGAAATTTTCCTGAACTTCTCAGTTAAGAATTAAGATTTAATTCAAACAGCTTGTGCATGAAGTGAATTTTCACTCAGGACTGGTATCCAATTTGTCCTCAGCCTACAACTATATCCATCTACTGCTTCTCCCTGGTAATTAGTAGTTTTATAGATATCATTTTTACAGTCATGTTCTTGCATTATGAGATACATGGAATACAAATTTGCTTAACATTACTTACACCATAAAAACAGAATAAATGCAGGGAGCTAATGTCATTGCTCCTCACAATCCAGCCACGTTTTGCATTTCAATTTAGAAGAAAATTCTAACTGCTTCTTCGAGGGATATTTTTTTATTGAAAAACAAATGACAATATCACTTCAATGACAATGCATCTGCTAATATTCATCTATACTAAAACAACTCCAGCCCAAATAATTTTGGTTTCAGACAATCGACTCTGTACTATTAGCCATAGGATAATTAGAATACAACCAATCTTAGTATTATAATTACTTGCAGTTTAATTCTCACATTGACCTGATATTGCACACCACTATGGCTCATTACACTTGTTTTATTAACGCAGTGTACCAAAAATTATGTTAACATTCTTGCTAGCTACAACATAATCTTCTGGTTCACCCACACACAAAATAGCCTCTATAAAAGGTGAAATAATAGTGATAAAAATATCGCTGTAAAACTTAAATGCTTAGTTACATTCTGATTTCCAAGAATCACAACAATTTACATAATTGTTCAGATATTTTTCGCTGCATATTCTTAACCATTCTATTTAGCTTAGAAAATTATATTTATATATGCTTCTCCAACATTCAAAGACACTTTTTTGTATGACAGCAGGAATTGAAATAAAATGAGTTCATAAAATCAGTGATGCCAGTGTATTAGCTGTTTGTCCTCAATATTTTGCTATAATGGTTATCAAAACTGCATTAATCTCTCTTATTGAAGGCTATTTATACACCCCTAATCATCATTAAAATGTTATTTTGTTTTCAGCACAAAAAATTAATCTTCTTTTGTATTAAAAAGAAATAATCTGATTTTTTTTTCACAGGCTTTGCCCCTTAATGATGCTTCTGTGAAGCAAACATAAGACAAAGCTTAAAGATAAAGAATTAACAGAAGAAATGAAAGGAAGAAACTAGAAGATGTTAATAGAAATTACAGACAAGGTTTATCAGTCTCCACATTAATGGTCTATTGTTGCTGAAGGCTCTTTGAGTGTATTTTTTTCACTGAAACATGCACAGATATTTAGTGATTCTTAAAACTGATTAGCAGGCAGGCTACAAAAGAAAAACCTGTGGATCAGTCATGGAAAAAGCCACATACGCACATGTCTGAGTAAAACAGGACTGAGGCAACAGCTGTGTTAAACTCAAAAGCTATTAAAATTCAAAGTTATTAGATTAGACTGATTTTTTTAGGCCCAAGTCATTAATCTTGATCGAGAGTTCAGCCTTTACTTCAAGAATCTAGAGAAAAGAATAATGAGCTATAGTACATTATGGTACAATATAATACATGACAGTACATCCTGTGAATACCTGAAATTATTTAGTATGAATAGCAACTTCAGAAATTCACACTGAATTTAAAAAAACCAAGTAAATACTGCAATACACACACATATATATGGATTTTTTCTGATAAAAAGTTTACAAGATGGCAAATATTAGGAAAATAAACTGCATAAAGAAAGAGGCAGTTAGAGTAGAACAAGCATCTCAAACTTCCCTGAAATATTAATATTTATTCAGTAAAAGTAGTCTGCTTTTACAGATGAAACATTTTACACCAGGATAATGACTACAATCATACAGACTCTTCCTGAACAATTGAATGCAGAGGTGGTGTTTACAGCTTTGGGAAATGAGAACAAAGTGGCAATTGCCGACCATCTCTAACGTGTCCCTGCAGTCAAAAGTTCAGCACCAAGGCAACCAAACATTTGAGTCTTAATTTGGCAGCTTTAATTTGCCCACATCCAGTGTACATTATAATACTGAAAATTCGGTTCTGGTGACTTTTTCATTATTCCTCCTGACTGAAGGAGCAACAAAGTTGGAGCAAACAAGTTGAATAATTTCTTCCTTGGTGAGGTCAGGGACTGTAAAGGTCATCTCATTCCAACCCCCTGCTATCTCAGGTTACTCCAAGCCCTGTCCAGCCTGGCCTAGGACACTTCCAGGGATGGGGCAGCCACAGCTTCTCTGAGCAACCTGTGCCAGGGCCTCACCACCCTCACAGGTAGAATTTCTTCCAAATACCTAATCTGAACTTCCCCTTTTTCAGTTTAAAGCCATTCCCCTATGTCCTGTCATTCCAGGCCCTTTCCCAAAGTCTCTCTCCAATGATTCCCTTTATGCACTGGAAAGATCTCTGAAGACTCTCTGGATCCTTCTGCTCTCCAGGCTGAACATCCCCAGCTGCCCCAGCCTCTCTCCATAGGAGGGGTGCCCCTCCCCGGAAGCATCTCTGTGACCTCCTCTGGACTCACTCCAAGAGCTCCATGTCCTTCCTGTTCTGNCCCTCCCCGGAAGCATCTCTGTGACCTCCTCTGGACTCACTCCAAGAGCTCCATGTCCTTCCTGTTCTGGGAGCCCCAGAGCTGGATGCAGCTCACCAGTGAGGAGCAGAGGGGCAGAATCCCTCCCCACACTGACCTGCTGGCCACACTTATTTTGATGCAGCCCAGGACATGTTTGGGGCTTTTCGGGCTCCCGGTGCACATGGCTGGGTCATGTGGAGCTTCTCATCAACCAACACCCCCGAGTCCTTCTCCCCAGGGCTGCTCTCCCACTCTCTGCCCAGCCTTGTGATTGGCACGGCCCTGACCCTGCTGCAGGACCTGGCACCTGGCCTTGCTGAATGTCCTGAGGTTCACGTAGCTCCACCCCTCCAGCCTGCCCAGATCTCTTTGGATCCATCCCTTCCCTCCAGCACATGACTGCACCACACAGCTTGGTGTCATCAGCAAAATGTCTGAGGGTGCCTTTGATTCCACTGCCCCTGCCACTGACAAAGATCTTATCCAGACCCCTCATCTTGGGAGAAATATTAATGTAACACAAAGACCTGAGGAAATAGGTTTGATTTTTTATTTCTGGCATGTCAGATAACTGGGATAATGGGTCTGTCTATGCACCTAGAATTTTCCCCACTAGCTATAAAGATCTCAGCTCTGTGTTACAGAAAGAAAACACTTTAATGTTCCTCTATAATAGCCCTTAGATTCCAGTTTGTCCCTCACTATCTCAGACAAATGGGATCAACATAGATCCTTTGCCTTCTATTTGACTAGTCTTAATTATGTATTTTCTGTCATTCAGCTTTATGACTATGTAATAAAAGACAGGTTTAATGGGCCAGTGGTCCAGGATGGGAAATCATCCAGCTAGTGAAGCATTGAGGACATCAAATTAGTGGCACTGCTGATCAGTCTTTTCCCCAGCCTGACGTCTGTTTGTAAGCACTTGTAGCCAAAATTGTTTTGAAAGGCAATGCCAGCCTGAGGCTTCAGAGCTTGCATCACTGAATCTCTCCACCCCTTACTACTTGTTATTTTCTGCTGTGAAATGAGAAAATGTGTATAATCGTGCATGAGGGAGACAGCATTATCTGATGTTTGATCTGATGAGTAGAAGTCAGGGTTCCCGGGTTATGTCTAACACCTTTCCTGATTATTGTCTTACGTGTATATTTAAAATGTGCTTTAAATTAGAGAACACCACCACACATGTACAAAAGGTTTCTGGAAACCTTCATTATTTAATGATTTTTTAAATTCCTTGCCAGAAATTATGCTAGTAAATATGACTACTGCTAACAATCTCCCTGAACCTAAAGATAAGATGAAAGATTATTAAAAGATTCATAGACTTTTGAAAAGAAAGAACTCTTGGGACCATTGTTCTAGACTGTTTTATAGTGCAGACTGAACATCTGCTTCAAGCTAACATTTGCTTGGAAAATAGAGTACCTCAGAAAAAGAGACAAGGAAGAAAACAGAAAGAATCCCAGTGGAAACCTCTACCAACCATCGTTAGCAGTAATTATCATATAATATCAATGATTATATGATAATAATACAATCATAATATAACTACAGTGATTACTCTGTATTAACTCTGTGTTAATACTGCTGTACACATTAATGTATAATATATGAGTGCATGGAAATGTAAATACTTATGTAAATGAATGTTTTCATGAGACTTCTGTGTGTTTGCCCTCTCAAATTCAGTTGTTATGGTTCATTTTATATACGTGTTATAGCACAACAGCAGTGACACTGAATAAATTAGACCACAGCTCTGTCTTGTCCCTTCATGCTATCATCAACAGCAGCAACTTGCTCAGGGACAGGACATGAAAGTAGATGAAACATTGAAAATGCTACTCCAATCTCCTTGCATCTTTGGGGAATCTCAGGCTCAGGCACTTCTTGAGTTAGAAATGTCATGTTTTCCTTTGAAACTTCCTGCATATCTGGTTAAATTACTTCTTTAACCCACAAAAAACTTTCAAATTTGTAATTCCTACAGCAATGAGTTCCATAGTTGTTATGCACTCCATATTAAAGCATTTTCATTTTTCTAACATATAATCTGATTAATCGATTAATTCTCCCCAAATGTTGTATTGTTAGGAACAATGGATACATACTGAGAATTAATCATAAACTTCTAAATACACTGAGAACTGATCTTGAACCTCATCATGTTCCACTGCCATTTTTACCTCCCAAAATAAATACTTACCAAAATAGTTGAATAGACTGTCTATCACCTTGTTGTCCAGGTATTGATGGATCTATTTCAAAGAGGAATATCTATATCTACCTGAATTTACAAAGCTTATCACTGTTTATTTTTCACCATTTATTCCTACCTTTGCTAGTTCTTCTTTTTGACACTTACTTACATGTGATATATCTTCCTTAAATTTTGGTTCTGGTATTCACATGAAACTCGTTGGAAATTTATGAAACTTATGACCATAATCCTGTTCCTTGTGTGTTTGTTGACCCAGTTTGAGGCACAAGCAACCTCTCTGAAGCCACGATGAATTTTGCCTGCAAAATACTCTCTAGTCATATATTTGTTATTTCTATTTATACTTGTTTCTTCATATATTTGTTATTCCTATTCATTCTTGTAGTAGATACCAATTTGCTCGGCAGAACTCAGATTTACTGATCTGCAGCTCCCTGGACAGTTCTGCTCATGCCATCTTCCATTTCCCTGTTGCTGATTCCATTTTAAGCACAGTTAATAGTTCAGCAATTTTATACTTGAACTCTTTTGGAACTCTTGGGTGAATACCATCTGTTCCTGATGGTTTGTCACCACACATATTATCAGTTAGTTCTAAAACCTCTCCTTGCTGGCATTTTTATAAGCTGCCCAAGTATTGAATTTAGGCAGCCTGCTAAAGAACCCTAAAACCCAAAGTCATAATTCAAAATTTTGGGAAGCCTATGCTCTGACTGCAAATCTTCAATACCAACCACTCCTACCCTGGTATAAATAATGAACTAAACTTAATGTCATAAGACCATTTTTTAGTACTAAGTACCCTCATTTCTATCATTCGAAGTCACCTCAGCATTCTCAGTCTTTCCTGTGATTGTTCAGAATACAATACCACAAAATCCTGTCATTTAGGTACATTATTCATCAAGATAACACCACAGATATTGAGGCAGGTAAAGGCAGAACATGAAGGTCTGATTTTGTTCAGAGAGTAGAATTTCAATGAGAAGCACGCACAGGAGTAGAAAAGGATATAATATAGGCACTGTTGATGCTTCCATCACTATAGAAAAGTGGAGATATCCTAAATTATCTATTTTTGATCACTATCTAGACAAATAAAACCATGCATTGAAGAAGATGAAGGCTTAATACATTTAAGTATGATGTCCTTATGGTGTTTCTGAGTAACAGCGCATTTCTTAATATCAAGTAGCATGGGAGTTTTTTTCATTACTGCATTGTGCTAATTTTCTGTGTAAATATCACTTTTTTTTTTTTACAGAAGTATTTTCTGCCAGAGATTTCCATATTATGAAACTTTTCTGTTTCTTTATAATTTTAATTTTTGAAGGAAAACAGCCATTCCAATCCTATCTTGCTTTAGTGAAGCACACTTCTGAAGAAGAGCAGATTGTCTCGTCACAAGGTTAAGGAATTTGCTGATTATAAAAATAAAGATTTCTGCACTACTGTGTAATTTCGGCATAACAACAAGCCTTTAACTTTACTGCACAAGAAGAATGAAAAAAAATTCCCATTGGAACTATTCCACTGTTTTTTATGAGGGTTTTTCTTCATTAATTATCTTCCGTTTCCCTCATGGCCTTTTTACCTGAGCTCCATGAAAAGCAATTTCTCTTTTACAGACGTTCCATATTGAAAACGTCAGGCAATCAGGACAAATATAAAAGTATTTTTTATATGAAAGGGCTTCAAAATCAGTCAAAGCAGCATTTTGTGTTGCGTGTGAGTTAAATTTAAGTGAAATAAAAGTTGCTAGGTTGACAGCAGTGGAAAGTATGTCACTCTTTCTGTTCACAGAACAATGGTACAAACCACTGGGAGATTCTCCACCAAGCTCTGAAAAATTAATTGTGCCTTAGATAGACATATTTTGACATAAAAAAAAATCCAGTTATTACTAACATTAATTTCTTCACTCCTGTCAATAAGAATGCCAGGAAAGATTTCCGGAATAGAGTAAAAAGGCACTTTTACCATTGTCCCATCTAGCCAGGGCTTCGTGCTCAAGATTCCACAGTGACTGAAGAACAAAGTAACACCAAATACAGCAAAACTCTTCACAGAAGTTTAGCCAGTTTGATGGACACTTTTCATCTAGGAATTATCCTTACCGAAAATTATGTGGGACTAGTTCCCTCCTAATAAAACAGAGGATTGGGGTGTATGCTTTAAGCGAGGAAAAGCAGTAATTAATGAATTGCTACCTAGGAACCCTTCCCACTCTTGACTTTGTCTTCACAAACATTTATCAAATAAAGTTAAAACTCTAGCAAGAGCAAAGACATCAGACAGTGAAATACTCTCTATCTCAAAATAAAGATGAATATTAACACTAAGACATTTAAAATTCTTATATTACACTTACTTAGGTACTCAAGAATTAAGTTTTTGCAGACACCACCATGTCTGAAGTGCTGCCTGATGTTTCCCCAAGGACTTTGAGGTTCACTCTCACTGATCACCACATGTTGCTGACCCGTCTATGATATCTTTACATCTACCATTCTTTTGTTTGTTTGTTTTGGCTTTTTTTTTGTTTTGGTTTGTTTTTTTGTTTTGTTTGGTTTTAGTCTGTTTGTTTGTGTTTTGGTGGGGGTTTTTTGTTTGTTTACTTGCTTGCTTGCTTGTTTCCTGGCAGATCTCAGGGATTCTCAGCACTGCAGATCCTCAAAATCAAATCAAACTATTCTCAGGTTCTAACCCCCTCCTGGTTTTGAGAGCATTATAATTTTGAAAATGTTACCTGCCATCACCAGTCATCTTGTAGTCACAGGCAAGCATCAGTGAAATCATCTCATTCACTTCAGATGGGAAAGAAAATGGGGTTAAAAGGGAATACAACTTCTCCATGAGCAGCATTTCTTCAGTGGGTTGAGCTGGGAAATGAGCTACATGGGTCTGTGTCCCAATTCAAGTCAGAGGGCACAGGTCTGTCGAGTGCTCAACGTGTATTTCACTCCAAGGAAAGCACAGATCATCTCTATTCTCACCCTCCTCCTCTTCCACCTCATTCTCTGGCTACACAAAACACATAAACACCTGCAATCTCATCTTGACCTATAACAAATAACATGTTAAGAAAAACTATTAAAAAACCCCAGTGGTTGTATTTTTAATTAAAGGGAGCAAATCCACACAATTTTCTTCATATAACATGTTGAGAAAGAGAGCAAAAGAGATCAGAGGAATGCCACCAGACACCCATGTTCCTGTATCAGTTCAGAATGAAGTGAAAATGCCTGGATAACTCTGAGGATTCGAACATCCCTCTCAGCCTTGACCACCTGCACCCAGCATAATCCTGGGATATGGCTTCAGTGGAAAACTTGCCAGAACTAGGTGACAGTAGCTGGTGTGGGGTTTGAACCAGTTGCTAGGAGGATTTCAGACAATGGCAGGAGGATCACCAGGTTTGGTCTGTAGTTTAAGTAGCCCCAGACAACGTACACCTGGCATAATATCACTCAGATTTTAGAGCCGGCAGGGGGGAAAACCCAATAAAACAACCACCTCATGCTTCCTGAGGTTTTAAAATCCAAGAAATTGTAAGATGTAGAAATTAGTAGAATCTAGGAAACCAAGGCAAATTTTACTTTTTTTTTTCCCCTAAGATATTATATTAGTCATAGCTAGGAAAAGAATGAAGGAATTATGCCATGGTTTTGCTAATGAAAATCATCATTAAATGTAAAGACAATGTATTTCCCACCACCTCAGAGATAATGTAAAGTGAATTCAAAATTTCAATGTCTAATTATATATGACAGGAATACCCAAAGGGTGGCCTGTGGTGCTGATGAATATCCTGTACTGAGCACAATGTTGGTGTTAGATTACGATGTTAAAACATGCAGACAGACACAAGCACACACAAAACCCTGCATATTTGTGTCAGTGCTTGTACCAGATGACTTAAAAAAAATTGACAAGAGGTGTAATTTTTCTCCTTATTACCATTTTTTAATTGTAGTAGGTGGTAATAATGACATAGATGGAAACCGAGAGAAAGATTTCCTGAGTGAGAGAGGAAATAAATACAGTAATGGCAGAAGGGAAGTCCACCCTTTTCTTATTTTAGAAACAACACTCTTCAGGACAAGGTGGATGAATAAATACAGATTAATTTCAAATAAATGACACACCATACCCTAACTCCCAGACAGGGATCCTGATCAGAAAAACTGTGTGATTAGTAAAGTAAGTGACTAACACTGAAACCCAAATTTTGATATTTTGTAGACATTTAACATCTTGAGTTTCAAGTGCAACAATGTGCTTTAATGTCATTTTATAATAGGTGATTTGCTGGAACTTCTTGAAATAACTGTGCTATATCAAACAATTTACTCACACGTTCAGAACTGCCATTTTACATAGATTTTATATAGTAAAATTTGGGCACTGTGGATGAGATTTTAATACATGTTTTCCCCTTCATTTACTTCTTTGGCCTGTTTTTTTTTTTGGGAGGGGGGGGGGGGTAAGGGATTTTTGACCTTTTTTTTTTCTTTTATTGTCATGGCTGCACAACTTAAACAATATTACAGCGTGTGAAGCTAATGCTGCTATTCTTAGGCAAGTAGTTAGATATGATTAAAAACAAATCTAACTTCCTAATTCATCTGGGGAAAAAAAGTGAGTCATTAAGACTGGAATACAAGCAAATCTTAAAAAATCAAAGATGATTAAACTGATTAATCTTCTTTTCTTTAAATGCTAGGTCGTGCTCTTATTATTAATAACACCATAATGAGCTGTAATTAAATTCTGGCAAAGTTTCTACTTTCAAGTGGTTTGACCTCCTACTGCAAAAACACATAGGAAGCTGTCCTGGTTACCAGAAATCCATATTTTTGTACGAAAAACACACTCAGTAAATGTGGCTGCCTGTATTAATACACTACTTTGCAAGAACGAGAATAATGTTGATAACACACTGAAATTTTAGTTGTTCCTCAGCAATGCTCACTCCAGTCAAGGACTTGCCTGTGTCCCATGCTCTGCCCATTAACAGGTGCACAAAAAGCCAGGGGAAAGCATGGCCAGGAGAGCTGGCCCCAGCTGGACAAAAGGATACTCCATACCACAAGATGTTATGCCCAAGACATAAACTGGGCAGAGTTGGCCAGGAGCTGCCTATTTCTCTTTGGGGACACACTGGACGTTGGTCAGAGGGTGGTGAACATGACTGGTTTTTCCTGGGCTTTGTTCCTCCCTCTCTCTCCTTTCATCATTGTTGCCATTAATATCATTATTATGTTCTATTTAATTTTGTTTCAATTATTCAAGTGTTTGGGGTTTTTTGTTTACTTTTAAATTTTCCTCCCCACCACGAGCAGAAGGGAATCAGTGAGTGGCTGCATGGCTCTTAGTTGCTGGCTGGGGTTAAACCACAAAAAATATCTGTCACAGACATATGTGCAGGCTACTGACTAAGCACCAGCCACCCAACAAATGATGCCACTGTGGTTTCCCTTGCAAGCTCTGCCTCTCTGTGTGGGCACTGTGTAACCAACATCTTTCCCTCTGAGGGACTCTGAGGAAAGCTGCAGCGCCCTGAACTTGCTTGCAAACAAGCCCTACACTCCTTCAGCCCTGCAGGAGTTTTGTGTGGAAGCTTTACAACATGACTTGCTTGCTTTAATTACAGAGAAAGATCCTGCTGGCATGACTGTCATGTGAAAACCTTCACTGGAGTCACCCTGTGCTAATTTGCAGGACAAGCAGACAAATCTCAGCCCAAGTTCACCTTGAGAAGCAACCTCTATCAATAAAGCAAGAGGTGAGAAGGCCTCTCTGTACCTTCACTGCTCTCCTCCTTCAGAGGAGTGTTCTCCCACTGAAGTCACACGGTCATGCCAAGTCAGGATTCAGTACACGGGGAGGACAAAAATCTCTGAGGTGGATGGTGAAGTTAAAGCAGGTAGAGATAAGAAGTACTGGGAGCCTTTCAAAACGATATAAACTGTGCTGCTGTTTAATAACGAAGTGGAGTGACCTTGCAACACTCTCCCTTGTGTACACCCCTGGCTACACGTCCTGTTTTGTCCTGCTTCAGCTAGAAGCAATTAGCTGTCTTTGTTTTTATCTCTGAATATCCAGGTTTTACATTATAAACGTTTTATTATCTGCAGTACAGCTATTGTTTTGCTGTTGTTTCGTCTCCTACAGAGCAGCTTGTTATCTGCATCTTAGTCCCCTTCAAATGTCTTCTGCTCCATGTTGAAGGAATTACAGGACCTACTGGGTGGTTCACTGGAGGTTAACACAATTATAAACTGAGAAATGTGCCAACAGTTTCATTACAATTGTCTGTGTGTCTGATGGCATTTACTGCAGCCTGGGTAATAAGTAGCCGTGGTTTGGGGGAGGTTGTGGAAACACGAAAGCGTTGTAATGACAAGGAGGTAAACTATGTATAAATGAATATTTGTTAATCACTGTTAAGTTGATAATGATAGAATTTCCTTGCAAAACACTACAACTGCCAAATTTAATTCTGCAATTGCATTGGCATGGAAAAACACACACCTTTTTTTTTTTCCTTCCTTCTTCCTTCCTTTCTTTCTTTGGCAGGAGGGAAAACACTGTAAGGATTCTTTTTTGAAAACTATATGAGAAAGGCTTCTTAGGACAATGACCAGTGTGCAAGAAATGTTGAAAAATCAAAGTCAATTAAAAGTAAATAGAAGTTAGAGTCGTAGAAGAACATGACAGAATCCAGATATGCATTTTGATAATGCGAGAAAGTGATTATTCAAAGGTCTGACCGTTTCCTAGGATAATAAAACATCATGACAACTTCAGTAGTTTTAATTACAAATATTCAGACAACTGTCATAGCTCCACCAAAACAGCAAGAATGGCTTATATTGTTCAGATTTTGAAGATCAAACAAGGAATATGATGTGATGTCATGTGAGAAGGCAATATGTAGGCAAGTGGATATAACTGATGATGGCAGCTCCTTACAAATGTTATTAATGTTCATCAGGCACTGATGGAAAATGGAACTATGTGAATATCCATGGGAATTGAACAATCAAGATGGAATCAAAATGGATGAAAGAATTAATTTAAAAATTGAGCTCAAAATTCAAATAAATAGAACCCTAGAATCACTGATGTTGGGAAAGCCCTGTAAGGCCATTGAGTCCAACCTTTCCCCCAGCACTGCCAAGGCCACCACTAACCCATGTCCCCGAATGCCACACCTGCAGTGTTTTTAAATCCATCCAGGGATGGGGACTCCACCAGTGCCCTGGGCAGCTGTGCTAGGGCTGGACAGCCCTTTCAGTGAAGAATTTCTCCCTAATATCCAACGTAAACCTCCTCTGGTGCAACTAGAAGCCATTTCCTGTCATCCTGTCCCTGTTCCCTGGCAGCAGAGCCTGACCCTCCGGCTGCCCCCTCCTGTCAGGGAGTTGTGCAGAGCCACAAGGGCCCCCCTGAGCCTCCTTTTCTGCAGGATAAAAAATCCCAGTTCCTTCAACTGCTCCTCATAAGACTTGTGCTTCAGACCCTTCCCTAGCTCCCCTTTTCTGGACACGACACAGTTTTAAAGAATTTGCTCTTCTGTGCCTTATTCTTCTCTGGATTTTTTCCATTAAATATCTGTTATGATTTTGTAGTCATTGTCTAGGATTTTGTTTATTCAAAAACCAACGGAAATATGAGGGCAAGGTTCAGAAGTACAGTCTGTAGTTAGCAGCAGCAATAACAGAATGCATCAGTAAGTTTTGATTCTTGACTTAAAAGATGTCAGAAGCAATTTTGTAAGTTTTCATCTCACCCTAGCACCACTGTAACAAGGCAAGGAAGGTGGTTGTCTGAGCCTCCCTCTGCTGTCAGCAGCAAGACAGACTTCTTCCCAGGCAGATACATCTCATTTTATGAGACACTTCCATGACATGTAGTAAATCCTGGTTTTCTGCATGGATTTTATAGAGAGTCTGGCCAAGTCATTTAATCTCACCATTTACAATGTCTGTAATTAACACAAATGTATGCTATTCTCTGTCAATAAGCAGCAAAAAATGCATCTCCCTTGACTTGCAGTCAAAAAGTTCAGAAGAAAAATTGAAACCTTTCATTCTTTGTGTAGGGCACTGGTCTGAATAATGGGAAACAAGAGCCTTTCTTCAGTACAGACTCTTCTACCTACGTATGTTCAAGAGAAAATGGAACTGCTGGTGTTAAAGTACAGTTACACATTTCAAAGTAGTTTTAATCCCAAAAGAAACAGAATTCAGCCTGATGCTAGGGTAAGAAATTCATAATATTGCAGTTTCATGATTCACAATATGAGTAAGAGAGCATGTAGTAAACAGTGCATCATAGTTATGCACAGAAAAATAAAAATAAAAGTAAAATATGATATCATATTCTTTAAGTATTTGCAGTGTCTCAACCAGGCACCAGAAGGTACAGACTGACAATTTCTGATACATACACCAAACAGTTACTGACACAAAAGAAACCAAACCAAAACAAGATTTAAAAAAATAAAGCTAAACAAAACCAAACCAAACCAAAATAAAAATTTTAACTGTCTCAGACTCAACAGATATTTCAAGGTTTGAGAAGCATGAAAATAGAGCAACTGTCAAAATGACAAATCTAAAAGTTGACACTCACATTGTCTGATAACCAGTCAGCTTATCTTGAGCAAGATCCAGAGTAAAACCTCACTGAAGTGAGAATATTCAGCTGGTTCTGATCATGAAAACTTACTGTAATCCTGGTTTGCATTTATTTTATGGTATAATAAAACCTCAGGAAAAAAATACAATGAAGCCTCTGTAATACATTTGCACTCCAAGTAGTCTATTGTTCCATGTCAAATGATAGAATCACAGAACCACAGAATGGTTTGGGTTGGAATGGACCATAAATACCACAACATTTCACCTCCTGCCGTGGTCAGGGACAGCTTCTACTCTCCCAGGTTGCTCCGAGCCCTGTCCAGCCTGGCCTCGGACACTTCCAGGGGCGAGGGAGCCACAGCTTCTCTGGGCAACCTGTGCAGGCTTTCACCACCCTCACAGTGAAGAATTTCTCCCTAACCTCTGATCTAAACCTACTCTCAGCTGGAACACATTCCCCCTTGTTCTATTACTCCAGTTCTGGATGAAAAAGGCAGATTTCATGCTGATTTTTTACTTCCTACTAAAGGAGAGGGTTGTAGAGGGAAAGGCTTTCAAAGGCAGTGCTCCTCTCAGATTTTAGCTTGAAGCTGGTAAGACAACTCATGGGTGGAAGGGTAAACAACTGCATAATTCTTTTCAGGAGCAAGACTGTACTAGCAAAACTAACAGCTTTGATGACAGGCTTCCCAGAGAGACCAGGACCTGGAAGAAACATGAGCTGCCCTCCTAACTTTGGACTAAATGGACATCAACATATTATCCATGGACTCAACCGAGCCCACAGCTGATTCCTCTGAGGTCAGAAAAAAGCATACAGGAAAAACTGTTCTGTGAAGGCTGTAATATTTCTCCATGGCTAGAATTTCCAGAGGGGTTCTAACATCCACATTAAAGTTTGAAAAAGCTTCTAGAAAGAATATTTTATAGCTCAGACTTACAACACATTATTCAAAGAAGCTTGAGTAGTTAGATCCCCTCTGAGTTTCTCAATGTAATTAATATTTTGCAATGATCCATAGTTAGAGGCTTTTATATAGTTTCTAAACAACCATTTGGTAATGCCACAGGTCCTAACTGTTAAATAATTTCATATAAAGCTGAAATTGAGCATTAGTACGACATGAGGTTGTATAGCTTTAGTGTATTTTTTGAGGATGAATATGTTCTAATTAGATATTTATCTGTTATACATGTTTTAAATGGTAAGAACCAGGTGTTCGTCTGGAGTAAAGTGACAAGGTTTACCTAAAGTGAAAGTATCAGCGTTTTCAAACAGCTGGTCCTACATGTTTCTGAAAATCTGATGGTAATTAAAGACATACAAGCATACATTTACTGATCTAATGACTTTGCTATTTGAAAACACTGAAATTAAAATGTTACCTAATCAAACACTTAGTTCTGTAATTTTCTGTCAAACAGCTATGGAATAGAATGCATATGATATTTAAATATTTCTTAGAGCAGTGGCTGAAAAAGGGACAGGATAAAGGGACAAGAAAATGGACACAGATGAATGTTCCAGACCTGGTCTTGTGTAAGGTGTCCCTGCCCTCCCACTAGAAGGGGGGGCTGGAATGAGTGAGCTTTAAAGTCCCTTCCATTACAAACCATTCCATGATTCTGTGAATGCCTTAACCATTCATGCCTGTTCACTGGGAGGGTACCTTGCCACCATATCTACACCAAGATAATGATTTACTCTCTTTTCCACCCAGTTTTTGCACAATTTTTCCCTCCATGTAGTTCAGAGAAAATTGAACGTGTTTATTCTTTGGGCTGGTGAATGGAAGGAAAATGTGGTTTAAGAAGGAGTACAGACAAATCCATTTCTTAGGACATTAAAAACACAGCCACACATGAAGACTATAATTTCACTGAAGCTATCATAAAATAAAAATATCATTTAAAAATAATAAGCTCATTGGTTTTGTTTTTCAGCAGTGTTTCCTCTTAAGTCACAATTTTAATTGCAGATTACTTTTGTTCTTGTAATCCTGTTGATAGATTTGAGGAAAGCAGCATACATCATTAACTGTACTGTGTAGGGATTCACATTTCAAACAAAAGCTTTGTCTGGCCAAGCCACTATGGCCTGTCTGATTGTTGCAGAATTGTCATTAAATGGAAATGATGCCCGGGAATGTTGAACTTAATGTTATGTCTTGAAATAACATGAATAACATTACAGTTGTTTTAATGAAATTCATTGGAGAAAAATGTCATTAAACAAAGAAACAATATTAGCCCTGGTGCCCTGGTCAAATTCCAATCTGGCTGATTGCATTCTGACACCTACTATTTTTCAGCTGTTTGAATTTGGTGTGCTTGTGTGCCTCCCTGCTTGTTCATTGATATGTTAATGCCCTACATCACCAGCTCATTGCTGTCTGTCAATCCACAGTTAGTTGGCCGTCCATCCAAATGCTTTTAATGAAGCTGTAACCACAGTGCATGACCTTGAGAAGATCCCTTTCAATCTACCTTCCCCGAGCTTATCCTGTTACTTAGATATTGCTTAAGCTTACAAGTGAGCATACATAAAACTTGTTTCAGCGTTTGTTAAACACACAGCACAGCCTCCTGTCCCAGTTCTGAGATAATGAAACACTGAAGTGCATTAATATGTGCTTAAAGCTGGGCACAGAGGTGTCCTCCTACATGCTGGGTCTTCAGTTTAGGTCAAGAAGGTACTCTGAGCAGTATCTGCTCATCACCCCCACTGAACCATGATTTGCTTTGAATTATGGAGTGGTATCTGAAAACACGATCTAAAATGCATGAAATTTAGGTGAAGATACAGTCTGGGAGGACAACTTACACACCAACTAGTTATGCAGACAAGAGCCATGGAGTAGACATAGTCCAGATTTAAAAGGAATATCCCAAAATATGGACTTCAGAATAAATTGCTTTGCTCTACAGTTGGTTCATACTGCTTGCTTATGGGCACACAGTCATATTCAAATGCTTTACTTAAAGGACTAGATCTGCTTTGCATTACTTTACTAGTCTTTGACTTAAGGCTCAAAATCTGAATTGTAGAAAATTTGAGAAAACCCTTATGACGTTGCCAAACATGTTGGCATTTGTAGAGGGCATATGGAGGAGAACATTCTGAAGATCTAAATCCTGTTTGATTGAAAACTTTTAAAAATGTGGGACTACAATTTGGACTTTCCTTGTTTACACATTCAGGCAGGATCATCAGTGATGACCTTATAGAACAGTTTTTTGTGTGTCTATCACATCTCACAGGCATAATTTCAAATTTTATTCCCAAACTCCTCCCCATGACCCTTAATCTTAAATGCTGTTGGGGAAATCCAATCCAGACATTCATGCACAGTAATTTTCCTGTTTATGAGACCAGACAAGATCATCAAGCACGTAAAGGTGTTTAAATCAGGTATATGTTTTTATATATGTTGACGGTGATTAAAATATAAAAGCTCAACAAAAAGTAAGATCAGGAAGAGGTAGTGCCAAAGATGGGTGAAAGAGTGTCTTTGTACCAATTAGGAAATAGAGTATTCCTGAAACCTCACCTATAGGTAACTGTAAGTAATCAATCATACTCTGCTTTGGGGTCAAGTGCAGTGTCCTGGTCTCTCACTGAATCCACATCCTTCCCCAAACACATATCCCTCCCCTCTGGTGTATAAGCACACAGCACTGCTGTTTGAAGCCCAAGCTGCCTGTTGAACTGCGGCTGGACTGTCACCATCAGGGTTTTGTCACAGCCTGATCTATGGAGGAAGCCAATGATCTGGAAAACAGATGTGAAGTTTAAATGTACATAATCAGATCTTTAACACTAATTTCAGGCTCCGTGCTGTCTTGGATTTTCTTCAGGTAGAATAAAGAAGACAAAGAAATGGGGAGAAGAGTGACAGGATAAGTGGAGAAGAGTATGTAGGATTGTGTGAGCACAGGTGATAATGAACCAAAAAGCCCCTCTGTTTTATTTAAGTGTTACATATGTCTGCACAGAAGTCAGGCATTTGAAAGCAGTTGTAGCTGTATTAGGAGCATCTTAAGATTTCCACATAGGAAAATAGTTTTTTTCTTTTTCCTTCTTGTTCCAAGCCTCTGGTTAAGATTAGGCATATTTTCCATTCAGTAGCAGGTCACAACCAAGCCATTCTAATGTGATCTCTCTCTAACTCACCAGTACACACAATAAGGAAGAGTAGACAGGGAGCAAAAGGCAAAGAGTGAGCAAAGATTATTAAAGACATTGAGAGAGCCACAATCATTGACCTTGTAGTCGAAAAAAATCTGCTGCTCTACGGGTGGTGGTAGCTGAAATCTTGTATAAAAATCAAAGTGAATTCAAGTCTTGCATGTCCCCATTTTACCTGAACTCTCTAACAAGACCGCCACTGGATCTTCAGGCAAATGTAATCTCACATGTATTTATTTGTTTTCACAATTTTTTTCTTTTTCTTAAGTCTGAGGCTGAAAAATCTTTAATAAAATCTGGTATGTTTGTGGGAAAAAACCAAACCTCTGTTTAATGGCTGGCAACATCAAAGGAGCTCACTTTTTTCCCACTAAGACCCTGCTTGAAGCTTTTTCTATGTTGAATATATATATATATGAATATATATAAATCATCTGACAACAGTAGTCAAAGTTTTCCAAGTGAAAACAGAGAAAGTTTGGATGTGATTTGCCAAGGCTGCTTCAAGTCACACAACATGTGAATGAAAAGTACCACAAAGACCTTAATTTATTACAAGTTTGTTGCTCTTTGATAAAACCACTTCTTGTGCTAATAATGCTCAGTAGCACTGTACAACGTATGCTGCAGAAACCCCTGAGGCGGCCAAGGAAAACCAAGCCAAAACCAGTGGAGAAGTCGCTTACCTGTCTGAACTCCTCGAGGTCTATTTTGTTTCCCACCAGCACCACGGGGATGTCATAGGTGTGCCGGACACGATAAATGAGTTCCTTAAACTCAGCTGCTTCCTGAAAGGATTGGCGGTCTGTGATGGAATAGCAGATAATGAAGCCTTCTCCACCTCGCATATACTGGTCCCTCATGGCTGTGAATTCTGCCTGCAGAGCAGGAAGAACACGCTCAGTAATTTGGAAAACAAAATTATCCATCTGTAAATTACAAACTTGCAGAAAGCTTCCTTGGTTCCCCACATAAATTCACACTGCTTGTTTTACCCTTGTAAACCCTGCTTTGCTGAAAATTGTACATCCTTCTGGGCTCATCAACCCCGATAATAAGGATTTCTCTTAGGACTTTTTTTTTTCCTTTTCCCATCAAGGGAGCTCTGTCCTCTTAGAATATGAACTTATACAAGTCCCTGCATACGGAAAATACTGTCTCATGTGTTACCAGAAACTTCTGCAGTGCTGCCAGTACAAACAGATGACTTGCAATTGAATGAATATTAACAGGTGCAAAAGAAGCTATATTACTACCTATGGATCGGAGACAGGTACAAATTACTTATTATGCACTCAGTTCAAAAGCCCAGTAATATCAAAAAGGCATTCATTGATTCCCACCAGCTTTGGAATAGTGCCTAGCAAAACAGAGATCCAATCTCCAAAAAGTTCTACCCTTTCAAAGGCTCTCAGAAAAGATGGGGGTTTCAGTTCAGTGAGGGATAACACCATTACATGAGAATGAACAGTTTCAAATAGTGCTAGAATTGGCCTGATTTTCTCCTCCATTTTTCTCTTTTTATACATGTATTTATTGTCACAGCAACACTTCCTGTTACTGGTATTTTTTTTCAGAAGCATTTAATAATTGCCACACTGTACAAAAAATTCAAGATTTACTTTTCAAAGCCTAGTCGCAGGCACTGTGGCTTGAGAATATGTTTTAAAGACAGTTTCTTTCTCAAGTTTGTTTGCTTTTCTTGATCACAGCCCAGAATAACCCAATACCATGGCAACAGTCGGTCAGGATCAGAATCCTCCTGACAGAATCAGTTCTCCAGAGATATTAAGATGCAGGAAGGTCTGATAAAAAAGGAATACACATATCAACATTGGACCATATCTATGAGCAGCAGAATGCAGCATCAAATCCTGTATTTTTTACTCTACTGAGAATTTAGGCTAGTATTTTTTTAAAACAATTTAGTTTACATATATATATCCTCAGCCCTTGCTGCAAATTGAAGGGAAATGGATTTCTTATGCTCTTTTAAAAGTCTCAGCCTTAAATCTCTCTCAATAGTTGCTCGTGTTGATTGACAATACTTCCTGTGAATAGACTTTCATGTTGACCATTACCATTTATTTATGATGCATCTTTTACCCAAGGGCTTTATATATCATTCAAAACATTTCACCTGCTGCAGGAAAAAGTTCATCCAACTAAGCTTCAAAATGGCAGACTAATAGGCAATTTAAGAGTAGGATTCTGCTTTGAGACTTACTCAGAATTTGAAAATCTCTAAATTATTACCAGTAGCACCCCAGGAGAGTTTGTTCACTACCTGGCTACAAGACAGAGCGGATCAGGTCACAACGTAGCCCATCTCCTTGAAACTGGAGGTGCAGGCAGTAGGACATCTGAACACTGAAGATATCAGACAGAAAGGATTCCACACTCTGTGGTTTGGATAAGACACTGAACAGAGCTGTGTCTCTGTTCCCAGGTCTTTTCCTTCCATTTACGTTAGATAGCAACTAGATTAATTACAGCACAAAACTAGAGATCATGTGTTGCCCTGATTTTCACAGTTCTTCAATGTTTTTAATTTTGTAGATAGAGTTCTCACGCACTTTCTGTAAACATAAGCCACGTTATGCTAACCGACCTGAGATGTTTTCATTCTTTCTTGTAAGGTGGAGAAATTTGATGGATTTCTCCTTTGACCTATGTGGTTGAGGGGTGGTAATTTCACCCTCCAATCCACAGTGGTTTCTAAGAGTGTATAAAATAAAGAGTACTGGTCTTTTCTGGGCCCTTTTGGCATCCTGTTCTGACAACTAACCTGCGTGTGTTCCTTCGTGTCCAAGTGCAACAGTCCTGTTCAAAGTCTCCGAGTTGAGGGCAAGGAATGTTAATGGCTAAACACAGTCATTAAATCCATTACCTGCCCTCAGACCCTAGGCTTTTACACCAGAACAAAGACCTCACTGCAGCACCCATCCCTTGTGACACTGATTGTCTCCTCTTTGCACCAGTCTCTTAGAACTGTTCTACACCGTGATTAGTAAAGGAGTCTCCGCTGTAGGAGGAACAGAACCAGGCCAGGATTCCTCCAGGTTGAGCAGACAATGGAAACCTTCAGTGTAGTTAAATTTGTGGATTAGGCTTCTGAATTCAGCTGGCTGTGTAGCTGGCAGTCCACTGTCTAAGCTGTCCTTGTGAAAAGTGGTAATAAATTCAATGCCATTAATGGAGTGCAGGCTGCTTCTGCTGATGAAAAATAGTTATACCATTAGTTATCTAATTATCTATTTTTTGCACCTATTATTTCTTTTTAGAGCGTTTGTACAACTGAGTGGAGCTGCTAGCTAAAAGTACATGTTTTCACGTGGAACCTAACACCCAGTCTGGATGACCTGTCTCCCTGAGTTAGAAATTTCATAAATCAACTACTGTCGCACTGTATGACAACTCTGCACAACATTTTACGAAGAATGAGCTCCGTTTAAGTGAGGTGATCCACCTCTAGGAAGTGCTCAGAACTTTGTACACTCATTTATAGCCATTTATGGCAAACCAAGAAGGAATTAGGTCACACATCTCTGTTTAAGTTACTCACAGTAAGTGACATTCTGCAGCACGAGTACTCCCAGGATAACTCCCCAGGGATGCTTAATAGCTTTCCCTGACTGACAGGAGACCCTGGGTTCCTAATTTCACACACTGAATCATTCCAAAAGGACAAAGTTCTCAGCTTTTAGGGACTGCCACTCTGCAGTCAGAATCATCTACCTGCATGCTCTGGTTCGTGTTGGGGCACAGTTAATATTTTCAGGATATGAGTGAATTTACCTGTGCACTTTTTTATTATGACACGTTATTGCTGCTGATATATTAGACTAAACAGACAAAATACTTTAGTGTCGTGTTTGCAGTGATCCATTTTCAGAGGCATTAAGTATTCTGAGCAAACTGGATTGAGGACACAGACTTCGCTTTCTGTTGTTAATTCAGCTAGTCATTTCCATTCCAATTTTTTGATGTTGACATTCATTTCTCAGCTTTTTCCCGTTGGCATGATTGCTCAGTACAAAGTCAAGGACTCCAAGGTCAAACATAAATGAGTCTGCTTTTTGATTTTAAAAGAAGTGGGTTTTTCCTCTCTTCACCAGGAACCTCAACATAGTAACATATACTAAGAGAAAGAATAAATTTAATGACCAATAAATGTACTAAAATTTTTGCAAATCTGTATGCATATTATAGCTAAAAGACAAAGGACTAAGATGAAATTAAATCTCTTTGTTAATTTTAAGTTCAAGTCTTGCTTCAGATTCCACTTTTTTCATGTTTCTCTACAGTCTGCAGAACTGAAACTCAGATTTACCTGAGCTTTTTGAATGTTCAGGTGTAGATAAAGTCTAAGGTTTTACAGATTTTTTCAGTAGTTTTATTTTTATATTTTGCCTGGTTTCCTTCTAAAATAAGCAACAGTTATGTGTGTATCTGGCACACTTATATCTTCTTTAATTGTTTCTTGCTGCAAAAGGTACCTCTTAAAAATCATTCATGAACAATGGATACAAATTTCTACTCCATAATGGGAAAATGCAAAACATTCCCAAGCCAGTAAATGCCAAGGGGAAGAGAGAGAAGGAAATCATGCCCCCTCAAAAGGAAATCAATTCTAAGAATTAAAATGAAGATTTGTCGTGCTTACAGCACTTTGCAGCTTGACATCAGTCTCGAGTACTCTCTTGTGTATTATGACTAAGACTTAACTGAAAAGTGTGGTAAAAACTCTTTTGAAACCAAATCATCATTCTCAGATGTGATACTTGAGAACAAGCATCGAGTCTGGGTAGAAACAAAACAAAAATTTTCTAAAAGTTGAAAGAAAGTAGAATAACTTTTTCCTTTTCTTTTTCCAGTATAATATAATGCAGAATAATATATGTCACTAATCCTCATAAGACTATGTATTTCTACCTGTCATTGAGGAACTTTGGCAAGTTAGTCTCTCAATAGTTAGGCGGCTCCTAAAGAGATGTCACATTTGCCTTTCCTCAGTGATCAGGCATCTGACACAATCTGTCAAAGGTATCAGAATGGCCCCACCATGATATAGAGCAGCTCCCTCAACATGCTTGGCTGTGTCCCACCCTGTTACACTGAACTGCCTACACCTAGCTTGACTCACCTCTCCCTTTTTTGTCCCCCTCTGCTCTCTCTCTTCCTCAAACTTTCCTGGGAGGCATAAAGTCCTGGAGGCATAAGAGCAGAGCTTGCATCTGAAGGCTGGGATAGAGAAAGCCTTGAGTGTATTTTTATACCCCATGTTCCTCATCATTAAGACACTCACTCGTTCCAGCAGCAGCCCCATGATTTTCCTGATCTATGGAACTGCCAGTGTACCTGCAGAATCCCATCTCATTGCCTTTTAATCGCTCAAAATTTTTGGCTCTTAGCAACACGTTGTCCTTCACAATCCAATCCATTCATGCTGAAGAAATACTTTCATACCCACCCTTGGAAGAGCTTTCCTCTTTCCACATTTCACCCTCCTGTATGTGCTTGCTTTTTCTAGAAACTTTTAAGAAAACAACTTAACAAAGAGAAAATGCCTAGCCTCTGTTTTCTCTCCTTCATCTTGATTTATACTCTTTTATCTCAATATTCACAATGAGCAAAAGAAAACTTTTCAGAAAGACCAATATGACTAATCAATTTTAAAATTCATACTGTTATCATGGATATATAAATAGAACTACTATGTTGAGGTTTTTTCATTAGAGATCAGAATCCTTTCCAAATAAGATCACTATCTTAATGTCTCCAGAAGAGGAAACAAAGTCATTGAGCAGCAAAGCCAAGTCTCTTTCTTTACTATTTCCTGAGTATTTCCTCCTGAATAATGCTGGAGAAGGAGTGCTGGGCTACGAAAGCTTTTATGAAACACAGAATAGAAATTGTTTAGAAGCAGCATCTCCCACATCACCATTTTACACCTGCAGAGCTCTGAAGGGAAGCCATTTCTCCCAGATTCCCACGTTGTGCACAGCTAAGAGATGGCCTTGTCAGCCCCAAAAAGGATAAAAGGGGGAGAAGAGAGGAATAAAAAAAAAGGCACAAGGCAATGAACAGAGGGTCACCATCCCTGTCCCTTCTTTTCCATTGTGTGCTGATGTGTTTGGGGAGTAAACACGGCTCAGAAGTGCAGTCCTTCCCCACGCTCCTCAGAAGTGTGGTGCTTAGAAATTTAAAGATGCAGCACCTCCGAAACAAAGGTGTTGTGTTTTTCAAACTCCACACACACTCCACACATTTTGATGTCTGTTCTATTTTTATGATCTTGGCTTGTATCTCTGGAAGAGGTCAGAGCCTCCCCAGGGAGGCCAGCCTCACAGTTTGAAGAATGTCACTTCCTATATCTTCTTGTCTTATGTTCTGCTTGACTTTAGAACCGGGAATCTGCTAACAGATGTTCTTAATCAAAACTGTCTCCCTGATTACCACAGAGGTCATTCTTATTATAAACTGGTTTTTTTTACATTTATAGTGAACACTTGAGGGGTGAGATATATTCTTTCAAACAGGCAGGATACTGTTTATCTGTGACAATGAACAAACAAGGATTAAATGAACAAAAAGGACAGAGGAAACCCAGGAGAAGGGGAAAAATCTTCAAATAATGATAGAAGCATTCATTAATGATAATGAAAAAGATATGTGAAACTACATTGTTCACTTGGAATTTTTTATTAAAAGTAAGTTGAGATTTCTTCTGTCTCAGGAAAGTTTTTGCCAATATGGTCAAAGAATACTTTTTAGCAGCAAATCTTTTTTTAAAGCCAAAGTGCAAACCTCCCTGTTAGTTAATTCTCTTACAAACATTCACATAAGCATCACAGTTGACTTCACTGGGATTACATATCATCCACCTGGCACAGCTTGTCATAAAGTGTGCTTTTCTTTTACCTCTTGAAATAAATTTACCTACTGAAAGTACACTAGTAAGAAGTGCTGTGATAATTATTTGGTTTTCATGGATTTTTTTAGCATTTTATTTTTTGTGAGGGGAGGAGGGGACAAAAGCAAGTAGTTTTTAAAAGCTTATTTGTAATAGCAAGCAGCAAGAAACCTGCAGCAGTTTCATTTCAAATGAGAAAGCATCCAGATAGGATGTTAGCTGGATATTATACCTTATAAATGTTGTAATACGAGCACTAATCTAGATGCAAAGGATGGGCCTTATTTCATCTTGCTTCTGCCCCCTGAAGAGGTAGTAAGGTATTCTACACTTAGAGTCACAGCTTTATTTAGTCTTCAAGTCTCTCTCTATAGTCATTAGAGACACATGATTGACTCCACAGAGTAACATAACCCACCCTCAGGGAAGTGTTTAAGATGCCAGGGGTGTTTTTCTTTTGTACCTCTCTCATTACCTCGACAGAGACTAAATACAGAGCCCTGCCTCTGATGCTCATAGTATCAACAAGGCCCTGCCCAGTCATATCCTTCGTGCATTTGGTTGATAAGGCTAGCCCTCCTGTCCATTTCAAACTTTTCGTTTACTTTCTGCAAGGCTGCTTTATTTCCAATCGAGTTCAAAAGATCAAGAGAATGTAGCATCTAATGCCTGAAGCCAATAGAGGATTTTTCCCTTCACAGCATGCGACAGTGGGAAATGCTGCTCCTCAGCATGGGTTGAGTAACACTGTGAGATAAGAAAGGAGCACTTTTTCCATCACAGAAGCCAAGGTTCCCAACCTGCTGCCTTTGCTCACAGGAGTCCTGACTCCACCAGCTACAGGTTCCCAGCGATGACACAGCAGAAAACAAGAAAGCACAGGGCATTATCAACATCACTTCACGCTCTCTTCTTGCTTCTCTCCTATTTCCAGCCATCCTTTGCAAGCAACAACAACAAAAGGAGCTGCATAGCAAAAGACAGCTAAAAATTTGCAGCAGGTGGTACTCAGCCACCTGTGCCAGCCTAAACCATCTGCCACATCACTGGGAGGACGGAAGGGAGCTGAATAACAGCTCAGACACAGACCAAAGAAAATGCAGGGGCTCTGGCTTAAACACTGGAGGACAGAGATTGATTCTTCTCCTCGTCAAGTCTCTGCACTGCTCTGGTTGTACATCAAACTCATCTCTCACAGCCTTTTTTGCCTGTTCTAGTAATGATTCAGGAGCAGTTCAGAATGGGATTAGTATAAATGAGAATTATCCCATAAGCCTGCAGAAGAAGTGGATTATTATTGTAATCAGTCCCTTGATTAATGATCAGTCAGTGTCTCACGTCTTATAATTACAGGAAAGAGTTCTTGCTTCTGTTGTAAAACAGCAATATCCCTTTCCTTCTGTGAATTTGTACCGGGGACAAAATGCACATCACAGATGATGGGAAAAGCATGAAGACAAAAAAGATTCAGTCCAAGTTCTTAGTGGACAAATGGCTTTCTGAGCTTTATCTGACAGCCTTCCAAGGCAATATTACAAACTCCACATCGTACAGAATCAGTAGCCTTTTCTTAACTCTGGGAATGTACAAGGATAAAACTGAGACAGGCACTCAAATTAATCTGTAATTTAGAAGACAACCGACAACCCCCTGTTTAAGCTAATTTATTTACCTGGAAAGCGAAACAGAAGAAGGAGAATATTCATGACAGGTTTTCTTTCTGGAAGACACACAAGTGTGATATCCATTTCTGTGACAAATAGCAGCATTACTTTTTAGCTGCTGATTGCCAGGGGTTTTCCAGTTTAGCTCACCTAGGTTTGACAGGGAGCACCTCAAGACCTTCCCTATGGGCAAGAGGGTGGCCCAGGCTGAGTGGGTCAAACAAATGGGTGGTCGGCAACTTAAGAAACACGATTCGACATGCACTGATTATTAAATTCAAGCACAGTTTTACATTCCTGATTTTCACAAAATTTTGGCTGAAAACTTTCTAAGATAATTTCATCCTACTACTTTCACCTACATTTAGTGTTCTTCAGCAACAACCTGCTCACTCCAGAAACAGGTTTTCAGTCCCAGAGAGGCGATGATATTGCATTAGACCTCAGTTCAGTATTCTTTCTAAAAACTAATGTATCCTCCCAGAAAGAGATGGATTCCTTCCCACTGGTTAATACATCTTTAATCTCTGACTACAGAACAGACTTTATGCACAACCAAAGTCCTGAATGTAAAGAGAAATTAATTGAAAATAAAGATAGCAATTTCTTAATATGGATTACTCAGTCAGCGTAATTCATGATGACATTGCTCTCATCTTCATCCAAATGAGTCTGAGCCTCTGGACTGGTCTGTTAAGCTTTCACCCTGTCTGAAAATTGTGGATTTGTGAGATTATTTCTTTTATTGACTTTAAATCATTGTTAGACACAACCTATTTTCACCATCAGTGAAACCATGTTGTTTCCTACAAGTGGACTTATAGATTCAGGTTCCCCTTCTCTTTTCAGCTGTGATACTGCTTCCCACCCTGTCTGGCACTGCTTTCAGTCACAGACCATGCAGGATTAAGCCTTGTGAAAAACAGCTGTCAGTGTTCCTTTGCATCCTGAGCACTGATGGATGACTATTTCACTGCCCCTTCCCTAACTGCAGAACATTTTATATGCACTCACTATTCTGTATTCACATGTCCTACGTCATGACTTACGCAGGAAGATTGAGCCACACCAGCCTGATAGAAAAAGAGTAAGTAAAGGGAAATAAATAAGGGTGAGAAAAAGACAGATTTGAGCAACTTACAATAAAATAACTCAGGACTACAAAACATAACATCACAAAGTGACCATTCTTTCTTGCTGAGGAACTAGTAAATAACCTCCACTGGCACTCAGACTCTCCCTCCAGATACAGCTTCTTTTCACTGAGATTCCCACTGTTCCCACTCTAATTGCCCTTCTGCCTCCACGTGATAATATACTTGCCAGTTTTCTGCAACTCTGCTTTTGTTAACTTTATTAATCCTGCTCTCCCCAAGATGGTTTGTCATGTGCAGTAACGAAAAGATGCAGTCCATCACCTGGGAGATGATATCTACTTTTTATTCACCCCTAAGTATGGATGAAATCACCATATCAGTTCTTCACAATGCCAGTAAAAATTCCTCAGTGCTACACTCCCTAACTCATAGAACTGCCTTTTTCTTTCATATTCATGCTAATGGTCTCTCTCTGAGGGATAAACACCTTAGCAATTTTCTTCTAAATGCAGGCACTGAAGCACTCTTCATTGTTAACTACCTCTAAAACCCCCAAAAGCATTTGTTTTATTATGCATCACACAATATTTCTCCCCCACTCTCATTGATATGCAAAAAAGAATAAAGCCAGTTTTCACCTTTTATCACAAATGCATCATAAATGGTTAAAGGGAAAATTAATAGCTTGGTAATTACATTTTAGTAAACAGCAGAGATTAAAAAAAAAAAAAAAAACCAAAACAACCCACTAGTGAAGAGGTAATGACTGCAGCTGCAAGCAAGGGCTTTGCAGGGATTCAGACGTGCTCTTGCCAGCTTCTGTGGTCATCACAGACTTGCCACCTTTCCCGGCGAGGCCTTGTGCAGCCTTGCAGAAGTAAACCAGGAGGCTGTGGAGTCAGACACCTCACTGCTCTGATAAATGACTACAAATTATATGCTGGCTTGCATATATGCTCTCATGATGACTTCCCTAACAAGTGTGCTTACCTTAAAAATTCCACCACATAGGTTTTTCTCTCTCTTCCCCTGTGCCCTACGCATCAGCAGAGATATAATTTAATCTGAAAACCTGAAGAAGGGGGGAAGGAAGAAGCAAGCAACCTGCAGAGTGGCTATTTTAGACTTTTGTAACATTGAATCAACAGTGCACTCATTTCTTCGACTGCAGTTTAGCTCACTGTTTATCTGAGGGATGTGTTCCCTGGGGACTACATAAATCACCACCAAAATGAATGCAAAATACCTTTGTTACAATCCTGCATGGATTTTGTATTGCTTACAAAGTGAACTTCTGACACAAAATGACGGAGCTGTCATGTCCCTGTGGCTTCCCAACATGTTTTTTCATTTCTATATGCACAAATACTTCTGGAGCAACTGAATAATTTTCATTGCATTAGAAATAAAAAAAAAACCAAAAAACCAACAAACAATGAGGACACAGGCAGAGCTCCAAAACAGAAAGTCATGAGGTACCTCGGTTAGATCAATAGATCCAAGAGAGAAAGTAAAGGGGGATCCTTTGGAGCACTTTCCAGAAGAGGGTAAAAGAGCACGGGAGAGGGACTTGGGAACAGGGCATGGAGTGACAGGACAAGGGGGAATGGCTTTAAACTGAGAGAGGGCAGGGCTAGATGGGATATCAGGAAGAAATTCCTGAATCCCTGTGAGGGTGGTGAGGCCCTGACACAGGCTGCCCAGAGAAGCTGTGGCTGCCCCATCCCTGGAAGGGTTCAAGGCCAGGTTGGATGAGGCTTGGAACACCGTGGTCTAGTGGAAATTGTCCCTGCCCATGGCAGGGCTTTTGCAGTCACTTCTAATCAAAAGCATTCCAAGATTTTGTGATACTGAAAGACACTGAGTAGCTTTTGAGATATGCCAAAATCCTCCTACACAGGGCCAAAGCTCACCTGCAAGTCCAAAAGTTAGTGGAGTCTGACTTCTTCAGCTTTCTTTGCACTGTTAGTCAGGTACCACACTGATTTCTGACAGATGCAGTCAATGTGGCCACTGCTAAGTTTTTGTCTTATTAGAAGAAAAGATTGTTCCCTGGCACGGTTTGTCTCACATCATCCCACAGCTCTGATAACGATATGGAACACTCATGACAACAATTTATTCTCCTCATCCATTAGGCACAAAATAAAAACAGGCACAAAAATCTATGCAAGCTGTGCAAGCTTTATGCCATGGAAGTGGGAAAAATATATATCCAAAATATAGTTTGTTAAGAAAAAAAATGAAAAACCCCTCAGAAAATATTTCATATTATATTATTGAGTTTCTACTTTGCTCCTCAATCTATCTGAAAAATCTGGATGGATGGAATAACATTTCTCAGATTATAAAGGTAACAAGCAATGGAGTTCAAAATTTGCTGAAGTTTACTTTTCTGGTTGGTTGTTTGCTTGTTGGGGGTTTTTGTGTATTTGTTTGATTGGTAGGAGGGAATTTCACTTCCAGGTTCTGAGGCAAAACTATTGAAACTCCATCTTGACAGGTATTAACCTGTCTTTAAGTTTTTCCATTCTCCTCCTGGTAGTGGGAAATAAAAATGACATTTTTAGAAAGCCTTTTCCAGCAGTCCTTTTCATGTAGTTTTGCAAGTGAAACTTTTGGATGATTCAGATAACACTATGTAACTTTTTGCTTTTGTTCTCTTTGTCTGGAGACACCACCATTCAAGGCTACAGAATGGCATAAAAGACATTTAATTTTGAAAATCTCATTTTTTGGGTGCAACCTACTTTTCCTGAAAAACATTAATGCCCTGCTCTGCAAAAGAAACTTTTCTTGGTCATTTGGTCAGGGGAAATGGGTGCCATGTGGTGCTGTAATATGTGCTTGTTTTCTCAGCATTCAAGCCAATTTTTTAGCCCTGGAAATATAATTATGATGTGAGTTTTGTGAAAACTGACAGAGGTAGAATACAGTTTTCTGCCCACAGACATCCCTGGTTTGTGTACAGCTGCTTGATAACAAGTAGCTTTTGATAGCAAACCTCTGTAAAATGGAATTCCTGGTGAGATTATCTAGGACAGTCACACATATATAAAGAAATCAGGACACACTTAGAGTGTGCACAATGTCTGCCGGAACTTCAAAGTATGTCAGTACCTTTCACTGGTGTGAAGAAAAAATGCAGAATATTTTCTAGTGATGGGAGAAAAGGCAGATTTACATTGTTACAATCTTGTGCAGGACTTGGATAAAGTTTACTCATATGGGATGTGTATATATAAGTGTTTTCCATACAGTGTACACCAGAACAAAACCAACCAACCAAACAAAACCACCTCAAAGGCAAATTAAATTTAAAAAAAATTAAAAACCCCACCCGAACAACAACAATGAAACCAAAAACCCAAAAGGAAATACTATAAAGAAAGGCTTGGAAAGAAGAAAAAGATTTTTCTACTTTTATCAAAATTTGTAATAATATATTTTTCTTGTCTTATATGTTCTCATTTTATTAAAAAGATAAAGAACCATAAATCTTTCAGCAGCATCAGTGTGTATTTAACTGGTTTTAGAAGCTGACAGTTAGAGAAAGACAAAGAACAGTGAGAGGGAAAGCATTTTAAGAGGAAAAAAAAATACTTTGTTAAAGGAGAACAGAAAACACTGGAAAGTTTTGCACCACCTGGAATATGGAACCACTACCACTGACTTTGCTGAAGTAGAATGGTAGCAATGGGCAGGAAATCGGTATTGTCAGACTCAATGAATGCTGATGTTCACCCTAAATGCTTGTTCCCTGCAACGTTTTATTGCGCCTGTTTGACAGGAAGACAAATGCAGGCCTGGAAACACAAACTGATCCACCCTTTATTGCATCATGATTCACTCATGGACAGGGATGAGAAAGGAAGTTGGGAATCTTGGCTGCCAGTTGCCTGTTCTTCCTTTGGAAATATACTCCTTTTTATCAGTATACACTTAGATCTTTTCCTACTGAAGTCAAGGAATATTTTGCCCATGATTAGAAGGAAATTATTGTCAGGTCCGCAATTTCATCTGTGATTTACTGCAACTGTTTTTTCCACTCCATATCTGTGCCAAATAAGTGTTTCTTCACAATCTGTCCACTGGCAAATAAAATGACTAGGTCAAGGGAGAGATTTTAGCTCTTCCCAGATAGTACAGTACAACTCGTCTTGAGAACCCAGGAAATTTTCAGTGCTGTGGTTTGACTTTCTAAGTATGTTTTCAACAGCCTGTGGAACAACAACTTACAAAGGAAACAAAACTAATGCTCTTCTCACCTAATACATTGCCTTAATAGTTGCTACTTACTTCAATATCCCTGTGCTTTAAAAATAAAATGGATTTCATTTATGCACTACAGTACCTAGCAGAAAGTGCAATAAAATTATTTTCCTCTTATAAGAACACGCTGTAAAGGCCCATTAAGACATAATTACTGCCAAAAAGGCATTTTACATTTCCTTGAGATAAGCTGCACTAGTGTACTTTGAGATTTCACTTCCATTGATTCAGGATTAGAGCAGCATGTTTAGATAATAAGCAGAAGGGTCTCAGATAACAGCCTGAGTGAATCATCGGACTGTAGTGTTTGGTCTGAGAAAGTGTGTTTACCTGAAGGGCTCTTGCAACTAATAGGGTTCCTCCTCAAAGCTTGAAGCAGGGGGTAAGAATCATAGTCCTGCAGGTTGGCAGGATAAACATGTCCTGTGATTTGCTAGCAATTTGAGAGATGGATTTTGGTACAGAGCGCACTGTTGTTGTCAGGTTGAAAAGTGTCTGCCTGGAAATGAATTCATGCGCACACAGCTCCAGACAAAGGAAAATCTCCCTGAAATGGCATGCCATCACATTTTAAGGCTAATTTTTCAAGTCTCTGACTCACACCTGGGAAATATACTGGTGCACTAAGTTTATCATAAAAAGCTCACGTTTTAGCAAACAAAAATTGGTGCAATAATCTTGGAATGTACTGTCTCGCTGACAGGCGCAGAGACCCATTTTTCCACATACTTGCCTGCTTTGTATCTGAAAACAATTTTTGCCTCTTTTACATATCAGATCAGATTGTTTTTCAGTGAAGGGAACTCTGCTGCTCTTTTAGTGTTCGGTGTGAGGTCTGCAAAGAGAGATTGGGTAATGTGTCATGCAGAGGAAAGCTGTGGCAAGAATAAAAGCTCCTGTGTCAGTCAACAGTTTATGAATACAGCAGGAGAGATTACTGCTGTGTGTGCTCCATGAGGAGCATACTTCTGAGCTCCAGAAGTAGCAACATATTTTTAAGCTAGAAGAGAGGGTGAGAAAGCGTAAACGAGCGAACAGAAGGTTTCTATAACTCTGTGTGGAGGCTTTTTGTGCACGGTTGGAGCAGTTGGGCGTTGTCACTCTCTGAGAATAATTGTGAAGGGACTTGAACGCAGAACAAGGGGCTTGAGGGCTGAATGTCCTTTCATTTGCACCTGCAAGTTTGCTGGAAATCAAAGAGTTTGCGTTGGTTTTGATTAAATGTATGTAAAAGCAGACTACTTTTATGACACGTTGGTTAAGAAAAGGGAAATCCCAGAATTACCTCCACCAAACCCACTGCCAAACTCAATGGACATGACTGAATTTCAAGGGAAAGTTACTCAAAAAATGTCCCATATGGGTGAACAAGGAAGTTCAAGCTATCTTTATGGGTACTAATTTGCATTTGCAGATTTCCATTAAGTTTGTCCTATATACTCTACATGCCATATTGAGGCTAGCCTCGGGAGTTAAAAGCTAAAAAATTAAACTTCCTCAATTTTACGAATGTGATCTCAATCTCACATTTACTCTGTTTGTCTTTATTTGCTTCTATTTTTTTGATCTTAATTGAAATGCAGATACAAAAACAAAAGTTTTGCGTTAGGAATAATGCTTCTCGTTAAAGAGCCAAAGGCATTATTGATAGATAACCAAAGGAATTACTGACAGCTTCTTCTGGGTTCGGTTGTGCCACTGAAAAAGAGAACCAGCATCAACCTTGCAGCACAACATATTTACAAGATTGTTTCGGTACGAGCAGCTCAAGTTAGGTCTGTTTATGACAATCCAGATACAAGGAGCTACATCAATACCTGCTCCTGAAACTCTCTGAGGTAAACATATTCGGTCTGAATATGACTGTGTTGAGCAAACACAGGCTGCCCAGCTGGCAGGTGTAGAGGGTGCTGAAAAGCAGGAGTAGTGAGTTCAGTGAAACATAACTGCTTGCACCAGCCCTTACACTCATTAAGAAAATGCCTCTCGTTGTGCCTTCAGTGGAACAATAGTATTGGAAGAGTGCAAAAGAACAAATGATGGTGTATAAATGATGTATCCAGAGTCCGTAGAACATCAGTTTGCTTCCTGAGACGAGCAATTGGTCTATGTTATAGTGTCTTTGTACATGCATGTGAAGCAAAAATCAATAACTAGATGAGCAAGTTTATTAATGCTTCTGGTTGTCATATGGTTTCAATGCTTAGTTGGTTTGTTTTTTTTAACTTCAGAGAGTTGAGAACATAAATGTATTTTTGAAACGCCATTTTTGGTCTAAGTGCTTCAAACTGGATTTACCAGTTAAAATATCGAAGATTCTTATGCGCTGTCAGGTATGAAATCACATGTGGATTTTTAAGTCTAGATTTGAAAATTAATAACTATATTAATTATTAGTAGTTAATTTAGTCAGTGTTGAAATTCTCAGTTAGTCTGTAGGTACAGGAGGGAAAGGAGAAACATATTTATTGAAACATATCCTCGAGCACAACAACAAAATACATTTATTTCAGTCAGTTTCGCTATTGACTTCTTGTGTTTCCCAAATAGGGATGAATTACAATTTTAGCTCCTTGATCTCCTGAAGTGATTAAAGCCATTATTCAAAGTTGATGATGAAGTATTTATGACTGCAAGGACACCCAGACAAATGAGATTTCCACTGCCTGATTTAGAAGCTGTACCACCACCTCCTATTTGACGTAAAACGTAGGGGAATAAGAACAACCAGGTACCATCAAGGCACACAGTGGCAGCAGCACAACTGTGTGCTTTGGATTTTTACTCTGAGACACCAGTGTCAGAGCAGAATTTGTGTGAGCTTTGGTGAGAGCACCATTAAGTCCTCTGTGAAGAAAGAGCCTATTTCAGCTGCTGACTTCAATGGGAGTTGGATTAGGTCTTGATTTATTCTGGAGCTGTGTAGTGCAGATAGAGAGGCAACAAATCCAAAGGCATCTGCAAAGACAAGCAGCTAAATCCAGGACACTTAGAATGGACAGCTCCTGAAAAATTGTGGGGAGGGAAAGTGAGAAGAACTTCCTAGCTACACTGGGAACATGTTTGAGTGATGACAATCTGCACTGGAGCAGCAGGGGAATTTAAAACAGCTTTTATCATATCAAATCGACTTGGTAGAATAATTTCAACCTAAGTAGAATAGCTGTGTCCAGGCTGTAAAATGGCCTGGGCTGGTGAACCTGCTGAGTGTGGTGCTTCTGCCACAGGCTTCTGCTTGCTACAAAGAGGAATGGCTGAGGGAACAGGGGAGGTTTAGATTGGATATTAGGAAAAGTTTCTTTTCTGGCAGGATTTTCAAGCTCTGGTGCAGGATGCCTGGGCAGTGGTGGAGTCAACAACCCCTGAGGGATTTAAAAAATGTGTAGCTGTGGTGCTTGGAGGCATGGTTTAGTGGTGGGCTTGGCAATGCTGGGTTAATTGTTGGGGTCACTGATCTTAAAGACATTTTCCAACCTTAAAAATTCTATGATTCTATGAAATATCTGCACGACATTTCATTACTTGTTCACTACATGCCAGGGACCTCTAATATTGTAGATGTTATTCTTCCTAACAGAGACAAAATTTTAAACCCTCCAGCATTCCTCTTCTATTGCTCTTACCACTTTTCACTGACTGAATTATTCTGATTCCTTTCCTTACCTTACAGTTGTCCATTATGATAAAACTCACAACAATGGCAATCATATCCTCCTCCCGTAAATTAAGAATGAGGTTTAGGTCTAGCCTTTTCATATGATCAAAAATTTAAAAAATCATTCAAAAATTGTGTATGTGAAAATGACTGACAACAGATGAATTTCCTTTAAATTTCTTGTGGCAGAATGTACTCCCCACCATTAGCAATGCCCAGCTTAGGTGCATTCAGACATCTGGGAAGCTGAGAACAAGGTTACCTGGCTTTTGCTTCCCAAATATTTCTTTTTTTATTTAAATGCATTTAAGTTCCCTGTTGGTTGTCTCGTTCCTGCACAAGGTGCACACACACTATGGAAACTTGAGAAACTACAAAATACTTCAAACAGACCCTGAGACACACCTGAGTAAAAGATCAGCAAGTGGCAGCACTTTGATTAAACAGTAGAAATATCGTGATATGGAAATGGAATGAACTGAGGCTGGTAGAAGAAATTATTGTATTTAACGTTTTCTTCTTCATTACTATATATGAAACTTAATTCCGTGACTGATGTTCACACAGCAGACATGCTGTCATAGAAATGGCAGAATCACAAGATGGTTTAGGTTGGGATGGAACTTAAATTTCATCTCATTCCAACCCCCTGCCAGGGGCACGGAGACCTTACAATAGACAAGGTTGCTCCAAGTCCCATCCTGCTCAGCCTTGGAAACTTCCAGGGGCTGGACAGCCACAGCTTTCTCTGGAAAACCTATGTATGTACACTGTGTGTTACTTTTGGCATGAGGATATTTTCCTTATAGGTGAGCATTTGATATTTAGATATAATGTGGGGAGAAGGAAAAATGCAACAAAATACTTAGCCTAAAAGTAGACCAGAAAATTCCTGCGATACATATAAAAAAGGAGGAATGAGAAAGACATAAGACAATCAACACAGTATTTATTAATTCCATTATTGTGATAGATGTTCCAGCATACAAAAGAAGGAGAAACAAGCATCTTTGTATCTACTGTTCATTTCAGCCTGTCTGTCTCCTCTGATGAGATTTGGAAGTTATATTGTGCTGTACTGCAGCACTCCTTTAATCTCCTTTGTTAATTCCTCTGTTATTCTGCCACTGCTTCCTTTCTATTTGAATAGGGAGCCTTGTTTCTAGTGCTGTGACCCATACCTCTGATGTTAAAATCTTTGCATTTATCTCTGATTGAATAACTCTGATTGAATTGGAGAATTACTCACCTGTCCAGCAGTGTCTAGAATGTCCAAATAGGCTGGTTCATCATCAATTCGGACTTGAGTTTTATAGGCATCCTCTGAAAAACACAGTTCAGTTTGCTTAAGCATATGAGTGGCTCAGAGAATGGAAAATGAAATAGCTTTGCTAGTTTGGAGTAGGCTTTTCAAGAGCTCTCCAGACTGACCTAACCTTGTTTAATCTCAGAAGTCCCTTTTCGAAATCCTATCGTCAGTACAAAGTATTAGCAAAAGAGAGTCGCTTCTATCACACTACCTCAAAATACCAAAATTAAATTTCCCTTTCTTTAAAAGGGAAACATTTCCCTTTCTTGAAACACAGACCTCAGGTGTTACTAAGGTCACAAAGATTCAGAGGTGTTGTGCCGATGCTGTGCAACAGAGTGGTTTTATACTTACCACAATGACACAGTCAAAGAACTTTTCTAACAAATAGTTTCAGCTTAAAGGTTGTCTAAATTATTGGGATAGACTCCCTGTGGCTGAACAGGCCTCCTGGCTCAGGCATGTCAGAGCAATTATTTAAACTTCTGTATATCTCCAGAAAGGCTGAGAACAGACTTTTTAAAAATAGATTCTGTAATCTGTATCTTCACACTCATCACAGATGCAGGCAGAGGAGGAAAAACTCTGCTTTGTGGGCCCATCCCTTAGCTCATGATTTTGTTGACTAAATTTAGAAGAAGAAAAACAAAGAAAAGGTGAACTACTATTTGCATAAACTGTTTTCCTCACATTTCAATTTCATTCCCCTCTCAACATTTGTATTTTCTTCGTAAGATTAAAAGGCATGTAGATACCTGCCTGTGTTTGTACTTGAAATAGTCTTGGAAATTATCTGTGCTCTTTAATTGAACAGTCATGCAGAGCAGCCTGAGTGGTTTTTGTGACTGACATTGTGCTTTAGAAGTGCACTGAGGCACGAAGACAAGACAAGTGCATTTGTGGTATCTGAGAAGCGTCGTTAACCACCGTGAGCCCGTGGCTGGGCCTGTCCTGAGAGTCCGTCCTAGCAGAGACCCTCAGGAACAGGTTCTCAACAACTGCTGGAATAATGCTGAGATTATAATATGGGATTATATGGCAGGTAGCTGGGATTCTTGGGACGTTCCAGATTGTGCCATAATATATACGTTGCATTGTTCAACACTTTATGAAGGCATGTAAAAACCTGCTTTCTACCTGCAGAAGAAAAAACCTAAAGCACTTGGGTACAAGATTCTACACAGCCTTAACTCAGACCCCTCTTATGCAGCCAGAGGATTGATATCTTTTATGACATAATCACATACAGTATTTTCCTCTTTATTTTAGGCCTCAATTCAGCAAATTAATAGGCACATGACTTCCTTTAAACAAATACCTAATCCCACTGATATTAAGATGGCCCAGAGGCTTAATTAATTGTATGATATACTACCTTGCTGAGAAAGCCAGAGCACTCCAACCACCATATGTTTTGGTTAATAGATATTTTTGTAGGGATTGCTGAATAAGAAACTCTGTGGCAAATGGGGACCATATAAAAGGAATTGGGCTACTTGCAGTTTAAGTAATTTATTATTACATGACAATGCAATCTACCTGCAGTAGATTTTTTCTTTTTTTTTTTCATCTTTTTTGTTAACAGAAAATTAAAAGCAAAGTAGGAAAATACGTAAAATCAAACATGGTGTTTCCTTCACATGAATTCTGTTAATACTATCAAGTATTATTAATGTACTTCCATGCAGGTGGGTGCCCATTTGCATTACATTACTGCATATATAATTAACATATGAATTCCATAAATTTAGCTTGCATTCTTGGCTCTGGAGCTGGATTCTCTAAAGCCAGTGGTCCTACTTCCCTTTTCATTTAGACTAATGTGAATCTTTATACAGTAGCTTTAAAACAGTTAATGCAGAGAGAAATTTTCCTGCTTAAATTCTACTTGGATAAAAATGAAGCTAGATAAATCCTGTCTTTTTTTTCCAAGGAAATAATTTACAAGTTCAGAGTTAGTTATAACTAAAAGACCCACTGGCCTCTGAATATAAGCCACAGCTTTTAGCAAGTAAATGTAAGATATCTACCCTGCTGAGCTACTCCAGGTGTGCCCTGATATAATGTCACTGCCATCAGTAAAGTTTCAACTGTTAAAAGCTGGAGCCAGACTATCTTTATAATATTTTTACTTTGCAGACATAACACTGAGTCCTCAAAGACATTTTGTCGCTTTCATTTATTTTGCTTTCCCTAACTACTGACCTTAACACATTTCACAAAGAAGTGTTAGAATCACCATCCCATTTTCATTCTTGATGCATGCTAATGTCGTCTGTTGGTGGTAGAGAAACCTGTTCTGCTGTGCTTTGACCAAGTACATGAATCTAAATGGTATTCTAGGCAAACTCTTTTCACATGTAAGATTTGCTTTTGCCCCAAGAAATGTAGAAATGAAACAGGAAGGGGATATGAGTTTCCTTTGTAACATTCTCTCTGCCTATGGGCAAAAAGCAGGATAGCACAGATAATACAGAAAAGCCTAAAAGAAAGTCCTCAGTTGGGGTGTTTTCAACTTACATCTGGTTGGAAAATAAGAGGGAGTTTGAATCCCTAATTTTCTGCAGTCACGCATTCAAGAGGATGTTCTTAAGGCTACACTTGCCAAGGAAAACACTGTCTTGAGCCAACACTCTCACACCAGAGATAAAAATCATAGTAACCCCACAGGAGCCAGCACCTCCTTAATGCTCAAACACAGCCATTCTTTTGAGACGCACTGCCTTTCCATTTACCTCCAGATTCAGTGATCTCCTGGGCATTGCATTCCTTCCAAGGCAGCAGGCAGAAGCAAGATTCATAACTTGAAACCCACGTTTCCCATACAATGTTGTATGGACCGAGTGGAAGAGCTGTACCATTTTGTTCTGCTCTACAATTAATGCTTTTAAACAGGGATTTCATCTCAGAAAATCATGTAAATAGAAGTTTAATTCTCTTTTCTGTCTATTACATGGGCAAATATCTTTATTTTACTCAGATTATGAGACAGAGGCATTAATCTGGAAATAAATCATCTCCTAGACAGGAAGAGTTGGATATATCTGTATGTTGGACCCATACTTTTTGGTTCATTGGTAGTTATGATGCTAAGCAGAAATCCTAGTATTTTTGCATGTTTCCCAGAGGATTTCAGAAGGCACTACTGTGAGGCTGGTCTTTTTACTCCAGGCAGCATGGTACAATTTGTCATGGTGAGGATAGAGAAGTTCTGAGACCTTGCTGTAAACAGCAGGAACACGCTGCTCACGTGTGGGCAGAGAACAGAAGTGAAGATGTTCCACTGAAACTGCATCTAAATGTATATGAAACAAAGCAGGAAAATCTTCATCAGGAACACTAATAAATTCACACTCTAATATCCTCCCTTCAAAAATTACCCACATTATTACAAACGGTGTCTGGTGTGTTTACACTACTCACATTGTTACACTGCACTTTCCTTCACCTAATTAATTTATAATATGAATATAACGCTCCCTTTAAAGTTAATTTGGGGGCTGCTAAACCACATGTACGTATGTTTTACATCGTATAGCTCTAAGGAGTGGTATTTAACAAAAGGCCAAACTCCAGCTGCTATTTCAGTAAAGCATTAAGACAACATACAAAATAGAGACATGAATGCTAATCAGACATCAGGCAATAAATCAGGCTATAACTGCATTGTTTATATTAAGCTCAGGATTAGTCTTTTTCTGTGAGGTTAATTGTAAAGTCTCAGCTTTTGTTTTGAGTAAAATTCAGCAGAAGGGTAGGTTATTATGTGAAAAAACCTGGAGATGGAGTTTAGCGATATCGCTAGCTGTGTTTCAAACAGACTGCAAGAATGAACACTTTTTAGGGTACTAAAAAGAAAACAAAACAAAACTCCGGCATCCTTGCAGTCTGAACAACGTGTGGATATATGAACTATACAGTTAAGGATCATTTCTTTTTTTTTTCTACATAAAATATTGATTTTTAGAATCTTATTTCCTATAAAGATTAAATATAAAAATGAAAATGGATGCAAAATTCTTCCCAGAGGATGATATTATTTGGTTTCAATGATTACTGACTGTTTACTCCACTGCAGGCTGGGACAAAACAGACACCCAACTGTTTTCTGAATGGTGCCTTTTTCTTTTTAATTTTAAATTCTTTCTTCCTTTACTGACTGTCTAAATTAAACCAAGAAAAAATGTTCCTGAAAGGTTTTTTTTCTAACTTCTCTTTCTTAGTTGCTTGATTGCTCCTTAAATTTCTTTAAGCTTTATGTTATTAGGCTTTTTATCTTTTTTTTCTTTTTTTCTTTTTTTCTTCTTTTCTTTTTTTTTTGGGGGGGGGGGGGTGTGTGTGTGTGTAAGATTAATGCATGATCTTTTTTTCTTTTTTTCAGCTTTCTTTTTTTATAAGACAAAATTCTGGAGACAGCAGTACAGTAATTAATGCAAGGCTGTGTTACGATCAGTTATCTTAGAGAAGCTGAATTCATAAAAAATATATCAAAGTACCTTTTCAGTTATGAGCAGGTAACTGCTTCATGACAAATAGATTTGGATGGTGTACAATTTAAAGGGGAGTTGTAATGGGCTTTTCATCTGCATTACAGACATGTTCCAGTCCCTGAAATATAGGTCAGATGCTTCTTTCTTCCATTTGTTAATTCTGCTTCTATGCCTTCTAAATAAAGTCTCTCTC
>VXBT01003403.1:16512-76735 GCA_013400235.1 Oriolus oriolus | reverse complement strand
TCTTATACAACGCCAATTGCAGTTAAAAATGATCAGCTTCACATATATAGGTGAGCCAAAAGATATTTTGTTTGACTGAGGAGGTTTCAAGCCAGCAGAAGGAATCCAAGCTCAGTCAGCCACACCTGGAATTCTGCCTCTTGTTGTTCTCCCTGTGTGCCAAAGCAACAGCAGGAGACACAGCTCTTGGTGTGCTTAGATTATCTGCTACAAATGCATTTTAATTTAGTGGTGTTCCTGAATGTAGGATGGTCATGAGTCTTTTGCTGTATGGGTGCTGTTTCTATTTACAGCAAGGAATTTTTAAATAAAAAGAGTGGATGAACAGAGCCATAAACCACTGTACCAAATACTACACATAAACTCCTCCTGTTTGAGATAAGAATATGCATGTCATAGGTATTACCCATCAAAATACACTGGTATTAAAACCTCCTTTAGCATATAATTATTTTCCTGGACTATGAGCTTTTTATAATTTGGGTGAACATTGCTATCAGCATTTTGCAGACAAGGACACCAAGTCACGGAGGTTGCCTTCCTGTAAGCCATGCACACATGATAAGCAATGGGTGGTTCAGAGGTGCAGGACTGACAGACTTGATTGCCTTGTATTTCGTAAATACATAGGTAGCAGTATCCTTTAAAATAATGCAAGTAGGGGTATTAGTTTAGGCTATTAGCTAGGATATATAAATTTTCCAGTTCCAGCTCTGCTGCATCGTTATACATGGTGTGATTCTTGGGGATGGTCCTGTGCAGGGCCAGGAGTGGGACTTGGGCCAACTCAGTCCTTGTGGGTCCCTTCCAACTCAGCTTATTCTGTGATTCTATTAAGTACATCTGCAATCAGGAATACTTCATATTGTTCTTCCTAGGGGTGGTTTGTTTTTTTTATTTCTCAGCATCGAGCTGTATTTGCCGTTTTTCATTTGTGTGGCTTTGTCATGTCTTTGTCAGATCCTTCAGGTTTCACTCAGTTTCATGTTAACAGCACAAGCTGCCTGTTACCAGCCTACAAAAGTGATGGTAACAGACATCATTATTCCAGGCAGAAGATGATGGTTTGCAGGAGAGAGAAAAAATTGCCTCTGCCTTTCTAAATCCACAGCTGGAAACACTTCCTTCAGTAACCACACACTTTGAACACCTCAGCTCTTTTTATGAAAGAGATGTAGGTAAGTAACGCAGCTTTTAATGCAAATATTACTTCTCTGCTAGCCTGTAAAAAAGCCTATAGTGTAGACCTTGAGAAAATTAAAATAATCTGAGAAAAAATAAAGCATTATTCATGTTAAGTGCTTATCATAAAAGGAATTCATACATTTATTCATTACACATTCAGTTGCATGATAATAAATACAGAAATCTCTATCTCTCAGTTTTCATTTTAGCATTCAAATTGCCATAAACATATTTACAGATAAGATAGTAAACCAAGACTTTGGCCACATATGTCTTCAGAAAATACTCTGTAATGTTTTCAAATGGCCTTGCTAAATTCAAATGCGTATCACTGCTGCAGATTCCATCTCTCCTTAATTTAAATTGAAAACACAGTGCTTTGTTTCCTTTACTTAGCCTTTGTTCAGTGTCATGACATGCTTTTAACTAACTGTTGTATTCTGTTTTAGAGGTTTCTGTACCTTCAATGGCACATAAAAAATAATCCTTGGTTGCTCACTGGCACAGGTTTCCCAGAGAAGCTGTGGCTGCCCACCTCTGGGAGTGTTCAAGGCCAGGTGGGACGAGGCTTAGAGCAACCTGGGATAGTGGAAGGTGTCCCTACCCATGGCACGGGAGTTGGAGTGAAGGATATTTGAGGTCCCTTCCTCAGACAAAGGGACCTCAAATCACTATTCTGTGATCCTGCAGTTCATAATTCGTAATTTTAAAGAGTAAAGATGCAAATAAAAATAATAATAAAAAAAAGGTTTTATTATCTATGTTTGAAAACAAAAGCGCAGAACCACTTGTAGTTGATTGTGTCCTCCTAGTATAAGAACTGCTGATATCTTCAGTGGAAAGAAGCAGAAGCATAACTAGATTATGTCCAGATCCTCAAATAAATCTCTGCATTTGATCCTAATCAATGAAAAATAGAATTGTTTGAATTGGAAGGGGCCTAAAAGAATCTCATTCCAACTCCCCTGACATGGGCAGGGACACCTTTCACTAGACCAAGATGCCCAAAGCCCTGCCCAACCTACCCTTGAACACTTCCAGGGAAGGGGAGTCCAGAATTTCTCTGGGCAACCTGTTGAGCGTCCAGAATCATTGTAGCAGATTTAAAACTTCAATTTAGGCCCAGTAAGTCCCATGCAGCCTGGCTATTCATTATTAGTAGATTTTAACAGCCATCTTCATCATACTCTTGTCTCATTCCTTTACCTTAGGCTTTGGCTGCATCTGTAATAATTCACCTAAAAGCTTCCTCAGCCTAATGGGCATTTCTGTTCAGTTCTCACCTCACCACAGCACTCCTCTCCTAATGCCATTATGTATCTGTCTTAAAACAGCTGCTCTCAAATTAACTTTCTCCCTCTTGTTGGGCTGCCTAATGTTTCAGATCTGTGCTCTGCAGGGCAGGACTGATAACACTGAGCTGCTGGAGGAGCCTGATTGATTTTCAGCTTTGCGTAAGTACGTGCCAGCTTTCTTGGTGACCTGAAATGCACCCAGCGCCTTTAAAATTGGGAAATGGGTTATCCATTGCACATTCCATCTTCTATTTTTAGGGGTTTTTTTTCAGTTTTACTTATAGATGCGTACAAACACTTCTTGAATATCAGCTTGCTGTTTCGTTGCTGTGGTACCCTTTAGTTCTTTGCTGAAAAGCACTGGAAGCAAAAGCAGCATAATCCCACTTAGTCTATGGTAAGGAAAAAAAGAAAAAAAAAACTAGCACTATTTGCGCTCTTAAATGTTTTGTGTGATCAGAAATCTGAGGAAATTGAACTTTGAGCCAGTTAAATTTAGTTCCTCTTCTCTCTTTGGGTTCTCATGATCATGAAGTTTATTAACAAAACAGTTGGAAAAGAAGACAATGGCCTGCACAGCTTTCAAGAAGAGCTAAAATTAAGAACGATTGTGTTGAACAGTGTTGAGTGGGAGAGGTTTTTTCTATATGTAGCAATCAACAGGGATAGAAAGTACTATGTACAATAGAAAATTCAAGGTAAGACACCTATTTTCAGGCAAAGGAGGTCAAAAATATTAAACCTTGGTAGCCAGCAAGGCAAACTCATTGCTACCTTGTCTGGTGATGCAGCACCTTGCACCCAGTCAGATCTCTGTCATCTGGGCCCAAAGTTTATAAATTACAGCAGGATATGTGAGCATAACAGTAAATATGTGTTTATCCAGTACCAAAAAAAATAGTGCCATGAGCAGATTGAAAATTAAACACAAAAATGACCAATGTAAATATCTGCTTCTGCAGAAACATTGGGTATTTTTATAATACTAGACTATGTATTAATTTTTTACTGTTTGCAACATTTTATTTTCTAGTTGCAGATAAGCATTTCCCCCTCCAAAATAAAATCATTATTAATTAAAGCAAAATGTATGTTCACAAGGCCACAGAGTGGGTACAAGTTCTGACCAAGATCAAATTACAATTTCTATAACCAAGATGAAGTCCAGAAAATGCACTCTTCATCCTTCATTTCTCCAAACACATGAATAGAGAAGCTCATTCCATTCCTGCATTTCAACATGTTGTAAAACATAGGATTCTTCTGGGTGCAGGTTGAGTCACCTCCTTTAAATGATGACTTTCTGCTGGGACACAGCAGGGCTTTAAATAAAAGACTGACGAAGTCTATCTCAGTAACTTGGTCCAGTGAAGCACCTCTCTGTTATGATGCAAACGCTGTAATCAGCAAAACCACCATTTATGATTTTAATCTGCAAATATGCACATATGTGATTAAATTTGTGTTAATTATGATATAGGAAAAATCTTTTTTTCCCAGAAAACTCACTCAACTCTTCATCAGAACTTGCAGTTCTGATGCCATCCTCCAAACAGACTAAATCTTACTTGTTTACTCAGAGAAATTACAATTTCTCTGCAAAAGCTAGCAATTTTGCAAGTTAAGGTTAAAGATAACTCAAGGAAACCTTTGCACTTGCTGTTAGAAACTACTTGCAATGTGGAGAATGCTACTAATATTTAATAAAAGCATATCATTACTTTCTCTGCTTCCAGAATAATTTCATTTCATTCAAAGGTGTACACGAACAAAGTGAACAAAGTACTCCTGTTTAATCAAAACATGATAATTAACAGGAGTCCAAGTACCCTTATCTTGGGGAACAAGAATAGCAGGTAGCAATTTCACTACTCTTTCAAGTCCGTGCTTGTGCTACAGAGTGGGAGGATCTGACAGCTACGAATTCACTTCTTGTCATTTCAGGGGAAGTAATTAGCGAGTTGACTACATCTGCATGGTTATTAGCACGGATGGTGCCTTGGATTTAGTAAGGTGTAGATGGCTGCTGGCTTCCATGAAAGAAAGGTTAATGGAAACATTTGTCCTGCAACGAAGAATTTTGAATGGAGCGTGATTAATCATCCGCCTCTAGAAAACCATGGAATGGGTGCCTCTTTCAATTTCAGAAATCATTTGTGGAATAATTTTGCTAATCACAATATATGGGATATACATACTCAAGTTTTCCCTATTCATGGGCTGCAATCTCACTTCAAGTCCTTCTAAGCTCATGACCCTAATGGTAATTACAGTCACTGTATGAGGGTTGTGACACCTACAGCAGAACCTCGGGCCTAAGGCCACAGAGAGACCTTGGTGTTTGCTCCAGCTTCATCCATCTAATTCCCAGGACCTTCAGACATCCTCAGCTGCCACGTAAGATGACACTCCACCCCACTTTAGCCCCAAGAACCTCGGCTTTCTTTACTATATTTCACATTTAGGAGCATTACTCATCTAACTGACGCGAGATGCAGATGTTAGTGCATGCTCTAGCACTTCGTATGCTTACACTACTAATTAGAAGCTACAACATGTGTGTGACTTCTCTGTGGGTAATGGCTCTGGATACCCATATAAACTCTCCTGTTTTAATGTCGCCATCCAGATGGAGACCTTCCTCATACCCAAAAGCGATCAGCATCTACAGGTTTGGAGCTGAATCCCCCAGATCATATGAGGGGCTCAACAGAATGAAACTGTGCCAGTGAAACTCTACTACAAGAAAGCAGAAAAGAACTTAAGAAGGACATATTGTCCCAATTTTCTTTTTTGGGGTAATATTAGGGTATCATTTGAGGCTCTTAAGGAGGACTGAAGAGCTCAGCTATGAGAATAAACTCCTCTGTCGGCAGAACCATTTAAGTTCTTTTGCTGTTTCAAACTACTGGATGGATCTATCAGAGACTTGATGGATCAAAACAGGGGGAAGCGAAGATTTTTCAATGGAGTCAAGCCAAAACCACCCTTTGCTGTACTGGAGGTCTTCTGCCCTGTACAAAACTGTTATGAAGAAAAAAGTAGACTGTTTTGTGTAGAACAGACAAAAATATTTTAATAATGGTTTCTATTCTTGGCTGACTCTTTCTACACTGTGAATATGGCAGATATTATGAAATAATTTTAATAAAATTGTTTCATTATTATAATTATTCTTACTATTGCTATTATTATAAAAATATACCACAGGAATGCTTTTGTATTGTCACATTTATAAGAAAAGGCTTTTGTCTTCCTTCCTCAGTTTTAATCTGACTAATGAGTGTTTAAGGAGGGCCAACACAAGGTCACACTTCTACACAGTTTTTGGTTATTTTTCTTCTCTCTGTATTTAGCAGATGCACAATTAATCTCAGGTTTCTAGAATAAATAAAAAGATAATATACCATACTTTGATCCTCCATTGACCTTTTATTCAGTGAGGAGGAGAAGACAGCCGAGGCAGGAATATATTTTTATTTTTAACACAAAGAAAGCTAATGGAGTATGGAAAATAATAAATATGAACCATTAGCAGCTAAGGGGTATTGGTGTTTTTTTGCATGTGAACATGAGGCAAGCATAGATTTCTCATGACAGCACACTTTTCTCTCCTCTTCCAGCCATGGTAAGCACCTGTTGGGCAGAAATGTTGGAGAAATAGAATCAGAGAATCACAGCACCCCTCGTAGCTGGCCCCCAGCTGGATTTAACTTTACTCACCACCAAGCGCCATCTGCCAGATTTTATATGATAATAATAATGACTCATAATAAACAGAGTCATTTTTTTGTTTTCTTAATTTCTAAAACAATGGAGAAAGGATCAGATCACTGGCTAGATTATCAGTTAAGATAATTCTGATTAGATAAATGAGAATATAAAGAGTAGAGCCATGGAAGGTCAAAAGACCACTTAACCAGTTTTGCTAATTTGGAGATGGACAACAGCCAAGGAATCCCACACCATGGCACAGGGAATTGTCACTGTTATTTTTGACAGCAGAGATCACCTTGGGAAGGAATTTTGGCTCATGGACTGGTGTCTGAGAATGATGCATGGGATAGTTGGCTGGGTTTTCACACCTCGTCTGTCCCAGATATGAAACCATTTCTGTTCTCTTTCATTCCCACTTCTGCCCCCATTTCCCCATATGTGTTTCTACATGACCCCCTTTGACTTTTTGAGCTTTGAGAAATATTTTTTTTTTACCAAAATTACTGAACTCAGTAACGTGGTAGGCAACTATTCCATGTTGGTGTGGCTTAGTTTTCTTCTGGAATAGTGTTGAATCAGCTTAAAAAATTGTACAATGAAAGCCAGAGAGCCAGTGAGGCTGAGAAAAGGGCAGAGATGAAGAGTGAGATTTCATCTTTTTCTTCACAAATGAGTTTTTAGATTTGACTTATTTCATCTCACAAAACTATAGACTGTTTCAGAGCCTCCAGTGTCTGTTCCTAGCAGGTAATAGCTCATACATCATTCCTTGTCCATGATTTGGGGTAAAAAATAGCTCTAGGTATTAACAGCTACATAGAGATGCTAATATCTATGTATATTAATATATTATAATATTAATAGCTCTAGATAGATAGCTCTACACTTGATCTCTACACTGTTTCCTCCTCTGAGACTTCACAGCAAGGTGCAGAGGCTCGTAGCTGTAGCTGCTGTCTGATACTGCTGTGCCTGAGGTGAATCTGCCATTAGAGCTGCTATGTTACGTTTTATAGGGGCATGTGAGATGGACACAGACCATTGCATTGCGCCTAAATTCCAAAACAAAATGCTCTTTGAGGTGTTCTGACCAACTTCCAAACTTTGAGAAGGTGTTTGGTGACTTGAGAGGGGAGATGATGACTGGAGAATCAGCCCTCTGGGGCACCTACACTCTAGGAAGACACTGACTGCATTTGCTTTTCTGCTATGGTTTGTATCAGAGATATTAATACAGGAAAATTGTAGATTAGCAGCATTTCATGAGTCTTTGAAAATGTTAATTGACAAAGAACTGCTACCTAATGTGAACAGCCCTCAAAATAATTGCATGAGTTTTAATGGTGAGAAAACCAGAATGTTGGACATTAAGTGCATGACCAGAATTTTAGGGCTGATTCTTCTTGAGAACAGGCAGAAAAATGCAACTTGTTGCTTTGATAATTTCTTGCATGAAGTCTGCAAATTATTTAGTGCTGAATAGTTGTCTTATGAAAGCAAAGTTCAATGAAATAATGTTTAGCATTAGAGCAGGAGACCATGTATCTGAGTGACACAGCATGTTTACAGTAAGACCAAACTATTCCATTAACAAGAAAAATACTGAAGTTCTCAACAGAAAGAATCAAATTTCATCATGATCTGAGACTTCATCTACGGCAGCATATCAGACTGAAATGCTGAGGCATTATCCAACTATTATTAATGTGCACCTTAGAGGCAAACTACCACCTTTTAAAAAAAATATTTCTAAGAGAAATGTTGGGATTATTTTGGTTTTAAAGTCAAATTGTTTCCACCAAAGCAAGAAAAATCTGCTGTGATTTTCCAGTGTCCTCTCTCTGTAGTTTCAAACATTTTCCATTTCCTTTCGTAGTAGGATAAAATAGTAACACTAAGCAGAAGGTGTGCTGTTGAAGGTGCCTCCTTGAAATCTAAACTAAGTGAGCAGTTTGGGCACTGTTTCCATTCTTAATTTCTTAATGCCACTCCCTACTTTTCCATGTATGGCTTATTTTTATCTTACTATAGTAGGAAGGACCTACTCTGCCACACACATGGCAATGTTCTCCTTTCTTTTGCCACCTTAGCAAGGATTGTGCACAGCAAGCCTCACTCTTCATTTTCCTCTATCCAGACACTCTGAGAGGTATCACGGTGATTTGTGAAGGTCCTTGTTCTGACAAGCTGTCAGAGAAGGCACCACAATTCGTCTTCAGGCACCTAGATTTAGAAAGCTACAAAATATGTGTCTATATGCACGGTAGGTAGCTGAAATCCCCTTACTCTTAAGTATGGATGCTGTCTAGTTGCCCATACAGGAGTCTTGATGTTTGACATGCTCTTGGGAATATTTTCTGGTTTTCATTCATGGGACTAGAAGGGCTCTGGCAATCCATAGACCCTACATCGCACCCACAGCGGGACAGGTGTCAGCGACACATGACCTGTGGAAGATCTTTGGGTCGGGGTCCCGAACCAAAGCAGGACTGTAAGACGCAGAATCTTTCACAGAACAGTTTAGGCTGGAAAAGAGACCTAAAATCACTAATCCAGCCCTTAACCCAGCACTGCCAAGCCCACCACTAACCCATGTTCCCAGGTGCCACGCCTAGAGGGGTTTTAAATGCCTTCAGGGATGGGGACTGGTGACTCCACCACTGCCCTCGCAGCCTGTGCCAGTGCTTAAAAACCCTTTCAGAGGGATTTTTTTTTTAACCTAATATCCAACATAAACCTTCTCTGGAGCAAGTTGAGGCCATTTCCTTTTGTCCTGTCCCTTGTTCTCTGGGAGCAGACCCTGACACCCACCTGGCTGCCCTCTCCTGTCAGGAAGTTGTGGAGACCCAGAAGGTCTCCCTTTTTCCTCCAGGCTGGTCCCTCACAGCTCCCTTGGTCAATCCTCATCAGACTTGTTCTCCAGACCTTTCTCCATCTCTGTTCCCTTCTCTGGACACGCTCCAGAGCATCTCAAATGGCTCTCACAACCTGTGATAAAGGAAGTGAGCAAAGAGCTGAATCTCCACTCCTAAATCTCCCCGAATCCCACATAACTGGAACCAAGATACATGATTCATGTGCAGATTTTAAAATTTGGATGTCTAAATGTGAGCCTTAGTCAACCAGAGTAGTCAAAATCTCTGCTCTTTTTGATATATGTACGTCAAAATTCTTTACACCAAAAGTGACTATTAATCTCTTAATAATACAGATAAAACCAACAGACAGGAAAATGAAAAGGATTAATAAAACACAGGTTTAAAAATACGGTTCAAATGCATACACCACTATTCTTTTATATTCTTCATTTCCTGTTTTGAACAATGATGAATATGGAACACAAACGGGCAATTTTGCTGCATCTACATAATCAGTCTGAATACCCCTGGGAGACAGTCTTTGGAGACAAATTGATCATTTTATATGAATTTTTTATCTCATCTCAGATAAAGCTAATAAATATACGGAGAATGGCGAACAAAAGGAAAGAGAAAGAAAAACAAAAAGAAAACAAACAATCTTGGGGCTCAAATTCAGTTGTGGCTTGCTCAGTCCAATCCAAATATTTTAGTTTCCTTATAAAAAAGAGAATGAGAATTAATTTAGGGGTGGTCTACATGTGTATTCATTGTTTTATATAAGAGCAGAAATGTTCTAGAAACTTTTTGTACCCAACCTATGAATGTGAGTAGTACTTTTGTGACAAAATGTCTCTCCCCAGATCTAGCAGATGTGTCCCACCTTTGTCTTCTTTCATTTCTAATGAGTTTGTATTTCCCTTGCTTTATCCTTTTTCATTATTGTACCTTGAAAACCAATATAATATTCTTTATAGCACAGGTATTTTTTGGTAAGCATTATATAAACCTAGAATATTTCCAGCCACACTTTCTATCTTTTTTCTGAAATTCACCCACACACTTCCAGCATCTTATTAAAGATGAGTAAATGCATTTTATTTGATGCATTGGTGAATGCACCACTTCGTTAGGAAGCCTCATGGAAATTCATGTGCTTAATGCTAGAGTGCTTTCCATCCCACACCCATTTCAATTAGAGTTTGACATTGACACAGCCTTAATGCCCTCAACTGCTCATTTGACACAATCTCATGCAGTGATATCTCACCAAAACAGGAAGCTGCTCTCGCATCTCGTTTGCATTATGTATTCATTTTAAGATTAGTCACATGGTTAATGAGCATCTTGGAGCCTGTCCAGTTTGCTGCTCTATGTCATGCTTCCTTTCCTGACACTCCACTTGCATTAACTCTCTGTGACGTTGCCAAACACTGTGCAGACTGTAAATTGCTCTTAGCCATTTGTTCCAGAAAATTATCACATCCACTGCCATTTGGAATTTATGCCCATTGTTGACTACAATTAAATATTAAATGTGTGCTAAAAAAATTTCATTTTCACAAAGTGCTAAACTCTGATTTTTTTCTACATACAGTCTAATACTAATTTTACCCTTCCCCTCCCCCTTTACTTACACAAATAGTATGTTTTTGTCTCAAAATTTTGAACTGCAATGCTCATAGCAAGCCTAAAATATGGCCATTATACCCAACTGATCTTGAAGTGGCATTCAGCTCAAAGTGACAGCATTAAAATTAACAATTCAGGTAGCATTTAACTTTTTGATCAACATTTACTCTATATTTTAAATGAATACTGGCACATCTATTTTTGTATTTCTGCGTATATACACTTGTTTATATCTATATGTAATGTCTGCACTTTGAGTTTCTCAAGATCTTATCAGCTTTTCCAAACTAAGACAATCAGGTGAAATAAAAGAATGTTTCCTACATCTGAAGGGAACATTTATTGTGCAAATTTAATTCAACACCTTACATCTGTTCTACAGTGCAGAGGGGATTTATTCCAATAAACTCTTATTGGAATAAAAATATTCCATGTACTTGGAAAGCCAGACAAAACCAAAAACCAGCAAACAAAAGAAAACCCAACGGAAAAAAGAACAAAACCAACCTCTTCTTTCAAATAAATTTATAGTAATCTTCTTTAAGAAAGTCTTGCACTTTTGTGACGCAACAACATCCAGTAAATTCTTCAAAAGTGTAGATATTCATTTTATAAATCATAAATACAGGGAGAAAAAACGTGTAAATAATTCTGCACCTATTTGTACAGCCCTTTCAAGATCAAAATTAACACATTCAAAGTATATGTATGCATAACATACAAATCTATAAGCATATTTATGCCTTAACGTAGAAACTGAAATATCCTTTTAGGAAAAATTCTGCATCACCTCACAGTAGCAGCAGCAGCTTTTCTATGATCAAGATGCCCTGTAACATTTCAGAAACGTCAGTGCATAACAGAAGAAAAAGTTACAAGTACAAAACACCATTGTATTCTTACTGTATAGTTCTACTGCATTGCTAGAGATGTGAGTCACTGTAGGAAGAGAAAAACTCTGATGCATTGGTAACGTGATGGTGAAACACAATGAAAAGGAATGATAGGGAAAATCCATGTTCTGGGGGACTCTCGCAAAAAAGGTGAACAATAACACCTTACATCTTCAAAGCTTCAAGACTATTACTGCACAATGTTTAGGATAAATCCCTAACTGTGTGCTTAGATGGGAGCAGAATTGGGAAGGGGAAGCACATTTGGCAGCATATTAAAGTGAAGGGTTTCTACATTCTCTGATCAGTATCAGCAAGCAGTTTTCACCTTAGCCTCATGTTGGATTAGATTTTAAAAAAAAAACAAACAAACTTATCTCCCCAAAAAGCTCACTGTCTTATCAGTTCACAGATTAAGTATAAAAGGCAAACAAAAAAAGGAGGAAAAGAAAAAGCTTCTAAAAACCTTCAGAAGCCAGTTGCCCATGTGCATGCTTCTGTACAGTAATGAGTAGGCCATGATATAAAATGTGTTTGTTATACAAAAAAGAAATTCGGAGTAATTTTTAGTACTGAAAGGATTTGAGCTTTTATAAAATAAAACATTAAACCCAATTAGCAGCCATTTAATTTTAAGTCAAAGCAAAAAAACTACTGTAGATTCCTTGTTTCAGGGTTTTTATGTGTTCCTAATTGACCATAAAAGATGGTTTTGTGGAGCTTTTGTATTTTGTGACTGAATGTGGTTTGGCTCTGCTTTTCAACTAGGACATCAACAAGATTACATCAGTGCAATGCTCATGTGTTTGGGGAACATTTTATTGTCTCCAATCTTTACCAAGATGACAAACTATTTCACAGGAATCTACAGAAACGAAAAACAGCTGAAATTATTATTCCATTTCCACGCTAGTGCTTAAAGTTGAAAATGAGAAGTTAAAAATCAATATTTTGGTGTCCCCAGGGGCATCAACAACTTGCCCTTAAAGCTGAAAGTGATAGAATTCTGAGATTTCAGGGATAATGATGCTGTTTACAAAGGTCCCTCTATTTTGTTACCTCATGCCCATCTATTTGTTTTAGGAGAGATAATTAGAAAAAAGCCATCAAGTGCAAGGAGGTACAGCATCAATTCTGTCAGCACTACCCCTTCAAATCTTGGCTAAATTTGCACAGTTAAGTATCATGGTCACTGCCACCACAATTTCATACCACAGAAAACATAGACAATGGAATAGGTAGAGCAACAACATCAGAAAAAAAAATTAGGTAGGTATTTATTAGATTCTTGTGTCCCTGTCAAGCAAATGAAACAATCCGCCTTATTTTAAAACTCAGCTGTAGAACTGTAGTCTCAACAGCTTGGTTAATACTGGGAACATGTGGATTATCATTTAAACATACTATAGAAATTTTTTCTGGACAATATCACCCATTCAGGGACCTCTACAGAAACCTCTGTTCCTTAAGAATGCCCAGAGACAAGTGAAACCACAAGTAAGCAGAACTGGCTATTTCCAAAGAAGTACACAAGCAAGTAAGGCCAGTGTGCCCAGAAAAGTTCAGGATGGGCCATAAGTTCCATAAACAAGATACAAATTTCTGAGGAGTGGAAGTGGCCTAAAATGTATGGCACAAGGGAAAGGTAATAAATTGATATCCAGAGAGATCAGGGATCTCAGACAGAGATGAAGAACTGTGTTTAATTTTCTGCTTTGTCACTCAGCCAGCTTGAATGTAGATTTCATATGTGGCCTGTTTTTATAATTTCTGCATCATCTGCTGCTGGGTTACAGTGAGAAACAAAACTCTGGCTGGACAGATGACTGCTCTGATCTAAGATGATAACTTCCCCATGACACAAAGCATCTGTGTCTAGCTCCTCATGTCTTTCAAGGAATAATGTTTTCTCTGGTATCTCCTGACATCAGCATAGTCTTGACCCTGGGTGTGCTCATTTTGGATCTCTTTTATTTTTTTCAGGCTATGATCTAAATAGTAAAAATATCCCTACCAGCGGATGTGTAACTAAAAATGAAATTAATTCTGTGAGTTAAAACCAGTAACGTGAAAGTACTGAAAACAATCTCAATGATATAAACTTTTTCAGTGGGCTGACATTTGAAAATTATGTGTTTGTTATTATAGGTGTGACAGCAAGTGATTCCTTCTACTTGTTTTTTTTGGTTTTATGTCCAATTTTAAGGGGTCATACCACAAATTTACCCTATAGGAAACATACATACTTAGCCCAAGATTATTCCCTTCTGCTAGTACGTGTTTTGGAGCCCAGACAGTAATAAGGCTTTTTCAGGATGTCCTCATCATGTTCTGAAAAGCAGAAGTGCTGAAGAGAAAAACTGTAAATTCTAGATCTGCGTCTAGCCAGCTGGGTGAGATGGAATTCAGATTTCCCTGTTTACTTTTACCGTCTCTTCTCTTCTTTAGTGTTGGTTTTACTGAGTAGAAGCTCTTCCTCACTCAAGGAGACTTTCATTCTGATTAGGTCCTCTAGGCATTCCTGCAGTGTGTACTTAGAATGCACCATAAGCTTTCCTTCTCTTTATGATTATCTATTATTCATACTGTGGTGGTGTCTAGGGACCAATAAGTTAAGATTATGATGAGATACAATATAGGGATAAATATTGATGGCAGGTGGATAGCTAATAATAAAGATGGATGTATGTACATAACTTAATGATGTCGATAACTAATAATGTTCTTCTTTCCCAATTAGATATAATGATTTCTTTTTTTTTCTTGAGAGCAGCAAATGAATTTGCAGTAATTACACCGTAGTTTTGCCTTCTTTAAAGCTGACACATCCCGTTGATATTTTGCAATTTTTTAAACAGTTATAGAATTACTAGTGACATGAAGAGTTTATACACTTTTTCAGTATTAAAATTGTTACCATTTACCCAGAATTAATGTCCAGAAAATGTGGAATACTATTGAAATAACTAATAAAAAATAAAACTGTCATTACCTGCTCTATTTAGCAATAAAGTAATTTTATAATAGTTAAAGGTGAGTTTGAAGTATTTGAACATTTCAAAGAAAACAACAAGTTTTTGGCTGAGGGGGGTTAATTTCTTCTTTTTTCCCCAAAGAAATCTTTGTAAATGTGGGTGGTTTTAGTGCCTTTTCCACTTATTTGACCCAGATTCTGCCATCTTTTCCTTGTTATAATTAAATATTGCACATGGATTGTGTGTATAAATGCAAGTGTAAGTAAAACTAAGTGATAAAGGCACTCTTAAATGAATAAACATGCAGTTCTGACAGTCAGTCAGCATTTAAAGTTTATTTCAGATAAAAAAGTGTATTGTAACAAAGTGTAAAGCACATATGTGTGAATTTCTGTTATTACCAAAATTTATAAAGTAGGGAAACCCAAAGAAGTCACTAAAGTGTGCAGTCCCAGAGCACACCTCTATTAAACTGAGTAGTCACTTGATGTTTCTAGACAAGGCCAGCAAAGACGTTAATAGTGGAAATAGTATTAAAATAATAGAATTTAAAAACAAACAAACAAACAAACCCCACTCCAGACTGGAGTTCTTTCATTCTTTAGTAATTTTGTTTCATATTCTGTGGTTATAAATGCATGACATTAATAGTTACAGCTGATGAATGCAGAACTCTGGTTTTGAAAGAGATTTTTGTATAAAGCACATCAGGAAGAAGTATCTATGGTAAGACTGTGACACAACTCAATTATCAGCACAAAATTAAGGTGTAATCTGAAGTTTGAAAATCTTGCTTCTATCTAAGTGCCTTTTAGAAGCAGCTTCTCACAATCTGACATGGGCAGAGAGACTGAAATGGTTGAACAGGAGAAAAATCTGCACTCACCTATAGTTGGATCATGGTAGTCAGGGAACCGATGGCTGATGAACTGCATGGTCATTGCTGGAGAGGAGAGAGAGAGGGAAGAAAAAAGAATTATATCACCACCATTGAATAGAAACAGGAAGAAGAGTACACGGATAATTCACTCATTCAAATACCTGCTCAGAATGTGAGCACAAAGTTTGTTTTATGTCTACTTCTACAACAATGCATTGGCACTACATTGATAACTCAGAAGTGATAAACAAAGAAAAATATTAATTAAACCTCCTTCCTTTTCCTCACTTCTTAATTTTTAAAATTCATTGTATCAATTCTTTTATTAAAATCTTACATGTTTTTAACACTTGGTAAATACTGTTAATCTGATATTGCATATAGATGAAAATTGTCATGACAAAACCATAAAATATTATTGACAAGACTGATTTATAAAAGTTTTCACAGTGCTACAAAATGCAACTAACCAGAGTGCCTAAGTTGATTTCTGGTGTACTTAGGAGTACCTAGTTTATTAAACTTGATGCAACAGAAGAAGGCTTCTCTTAACCACCTAGAGCACCTTTCTTCTGAAGAGACTGTTTTATGAGTGAATATTAACTGTTTTCGGAAATTTTTGGAAAGTTGCAGGAGGATTCAGGAAAGCTGCACTCTATCATTTGGAACAGGTGGGAAGCTGGAAGCAAAATTCCAATTTATGTAGAAAAACATAAATTTCACATCCTTTCTGCCATATCCTGTCCAAGAAAACATCTGAAGTTCATTGACCTTGAATAACCACAAAAGTAATCTTGGGTATTCAGTGACCACAGTGATATCATCAGCAATCAGAAGAACATGAGAAGCTACATTTTCTTAGTTGTTTTTCCTCAGAAGTTTAAATTTCAAGTAATTTGAAAAGTAAATGTGTCTACCAAACAATGAGAGTTATGGACAAAAGCTTTTCAAAAGGAGAACATGTGAATTCTAATTAAACAGAATGAAAAAATAAAAAAAGGCTCAAACAGAATTTTAAAAACACTGCTTGATTTTTAAGCCATTTTCTTTCTGTTTTTTTTCTGGCATTAAAATTCATCTATAGCTACTATATAGATATTTGTTCTACAAAGTACCCCACCTGAAACATAATTATCAGTCACAACACATGAAATCCAACACTGAGCATCTCAGCTGCTCTCAACATCCACAACAGAGGTTATGAAACAATATGTGAGACATTTAAAAAAACCTGCTTCTAAATACATCCATTTTTCAAACAGCATTGTTTTAGTTTAATGTTTGTCCTTCTCACATTTTCAAGAAACAGAGGCTAGGGAGATAGTTTTATAAAATGATAAAGAGAAGAAGTATTAAACATTTATTACCATGTTAATAAATTATTGCATCTTTAGTGTAGACAAATATAAATGCTAAGAACAAGCATTATAAATTCATAGATACCCACAGAGGGTAACTGCGTAAGGAAAAGCTCATTCAGTCTATATATATTATATGGCAATAAATCTGTGTGCAGTCACACTCGTGTCTTCTGTATTAGCTGTTTTCAGACGCATTTCTTTCAAGTACTGTGCATGTTTGGACACTTTCATTTCCAGGACAGACACCTGTTTTGGGGGTTTCTTTTAAATTTTGAGATTTTTAGCCACCTCCATCCAGCAGTAATCATACTGTTAGCGGTTTATGAAGTACAAATTGATGACTGATGTGATCTGCCTAGTTTTTTCTTAGAAGCTGAGGCAGCTAGCAGAGATGCTGTTCATATGGCTCATGCCTACACATTTCCAGCTTTCTGAGGCCCTGTACCACAAAATAATTCAATTTTCTTCACTACCTGTTGCTTTCTCTCACCAAGCCTTTTTTTCTTTAAAAAACACCCCAAATTATTCTGCATCTGATCTCATTCTGTTTCCTTTTGGAGCTATGCCTGCATCACAAAATCTGTAGTTACAAGTGAAACAAAAATTCTCAGAGGACAGGCAGAACTCATGGTAAATGTTTTTCCTCTCTCCTGAGACAGCCACAAGTCAATACATCATTTATATCCTCATCAAATCCACAGGATCCAAGAGGACTGAAACAATTTGAAAGCATCATATTGTTTTAAACATCAAGTTTTTTACTGTAGCATCCAAAAGTGGAAGTGATCCAAAGGAATGTGAATGTGGGCACATGGTTTGGTGGAGGCCTTTGCAGTCCTGGGTTAGTGGCTGGACTTGATGATCTTAGAGACCTTTTCCAATCTGAATGGTTCTACGTTTCTATGATTATTTATAAAATGAGTCTGGAGAGGTACAGAATTTGAGAAAGGTGTCAAGACAACACCCAAAGTAATGGAGTGAGAATGCCTTACGTTCATCTCCTTGGGAAAAAGGTGAATAAAGCTTCCTTCTATATACATTTTGTCCCACAATTTCATCCCTGACAGCCCTTTGTCACAGGTTCCTCCTAATCACCAGGGGAAGGAACTTCTTTGGCCTCTTTGTCACCGTTCACATAGGGATTTAGCACCCTCTCCCCAGAACAGGGCACACAAGGAATCGAGGTACACTGATCTTTTTAATCACTGAATTGCAATGCAAGATAAGGAAACTGGTGTATAAGTAGCGAGAATTGCAACCCATCTTCCTCTGTGTGCTCCTTAAGACGAGAAGTTATATTTTCTGTTACAACCAACTGCATATTAATAGAGAAAGTATTTTCAGAGCAGGTATAGCTGGTCACTTCCTCTAAGGAAAACAAATAACTGATTTGTGGCTCCTTATACCAGGAGGATGAAGGACAAAGAAGTCTCCAAACATCTGATGTGCAACAACAGTTTTGTCCAGTTTTACCATGTATTCCACAGACTTGGCTGCTGGATGTGTAGGAATTAGTTCCGAATGATGGTTGAAAGTTGGTGGGATGCTTCCCAGAGGAAAAGGACGTTCAATCACCACTGACATGAAACCACGTAGCTCAGCTGGAGCCTTGGGAATTAGACCTGCCTGCAACCAACTGTATCTGGGCTCCCCAGCAGGAAACCTGCCTCAGCTGGAATAGGCTGGCATCTTCATTGCTACTAACATCAGCTCCAAAGTCATTTTCCAGAGTGAATTAATTTCGAAAACTAACACAAAAATGGTATTAGTATTTCATGCTGTGTGTTGAAAACATTCTCCTTGGTCCCATGGTTTCCCTCATCCATTTCCTCTTTTCCATATAAATTAGCAGTCACACCTGACAAATCCAAACTGTTGTTGAATGCTTTTGTGACTTTTTTGCCTTGGAAATCCAAACTATAGTACACCAAAGGTCTATAAATTAGGGACCCTTGATTCTAATCTGTGCCACACACAAAGCACAAAATGTGGCTTAAAACAGGATGTGAAAATAGAGTAAATTGGTAAGAATGATACTTGAATAAATACATATACATGTGAAGAGAGTGTCAGTTAAGAAATGGTTAAAAAAAACCAAATCAAACCAAACAAAACCCTTTTAATCCATAGCAGATATTGTGAAACATTTTGAATTGCAAGTTGCCTGAAAATTTTTAATGAATATTTTATGACACTGCGAAGATCATTTCATTTAAATGGGACATGTACATCACACAGCAGCTATGATAAGTAAAAGGATCATTGTTTCAGATGAATAGCATCTTCTTTATATCCGTCTGTGGCTAAGCAAATGCAGGTTGCCCCAGCTGAGCAAATGTAAGCCTGATATGCATGAGTAACAATGCAACTTGAGAGTTCTCCTGTCTTTTTCAAACAAAAAAGGGGTTCAGATCCCACATTTAATTTTTCTTTGTTTCTAAACACATTTATCCAATATTTATTAACTATCTAGAAAGGTGTACATGATACCTATGCTGGCATAGAAATATATATGCTTTCTTTGAATAATAAACTTAATCCTGTCTTCTACTATCAACATAATTCCTAAATCCCTCCTAATAATATTTTATTAACCACTGAGTAGGAAATACCATGCTTAGAAAAGAGCTGAGGTCATATATTTATTCTGAAGCATCCTTTTGACCAGTGCAGCAACACTAAATTTCATCTAAAGACAGTAGTAACCACAAATATATATATATATATGTGAGTGGGCTCATAAGCCAATAGGAAAAATGTTTAGATACTCCTGCAGCTGTGGAACCAGATAGAATAGAATCCCACTCTCCTTCTAATTTGTTCTAAATTTTATTTATATCAAAAACTTTGAAAGCAGTCCTATACCTATTTTTCAAGGTTGGAGAGTACGTTGCAAGCTTACTCAATATTTGTTATGCTAATAGTATCCCTAACATGGATATCTCATCCCGAGCTTCCTACCCCTCTATTCACCCAGGAACTTCCTCATATTCATACTCTCCTGGGTGCTGGTGTGATGGTATAATCAATCTGTTTCCAGTAGAGTGTTTACTCCCATCACAAAATGCTGCACTTTAAGAAGTCTAGCAAAATTACCACAGCAGTTGTAACTCAGAGACCAGTGATTCCATAGGGTTGATTCACACCATTTTAATTTAGATCCATCCTTTCAGTGGATCCTTAACTTGTGTTTTTTATAAACATTGAGGTTTCAATGAGACCAGTGTAGAAGACAGACAGTAAAAAATACAATATGGTAAAGCCAGTGGGTTTGGGGATTAGTTCATGCAGTTTATGAAAAAAGAGGCACATAAATATTATTAGCATAGAGAAGGTGGCAAAGAAAGCAGAGTCTAAAAACAAAAGGTGCACCATAGGAAGACACATTGTAACGGAAAAGGAAGAGATAAATATGCTCTATTTAAGAATTTAACAGGCAACCTTGCCTCTATCTACTTATAACATTAAATAGCTTTCTAAAACATGGTCAGGGCATATTGAACATGCCTGATTTTATTATTTAATAAAACATTTGCAAAATAATATATATATACAAATGATATTGTATCAAAATTAGACTATTTCAACAACTAGACAATCATTATATTGCTACTCTTTTATTTCTGAAATACTGAAGAGTTTGAACAGTTCTGGTCTTTCTGGTGGCTTTGTACTCACAAGGCTTCAGGAGTCATCTTCTAGAATGTATTGTCTTTTCAAAAGTTCATGCCTGAAGACTGGAATGTTTACTTCTATTTCATTAGCTTTGAAAAATGACAAACATCCTTGTAACTAACTTTTAGTTAGACTTTTTAGTTTGGCTAGTCAAATAAATCATCATTTGCAATTATTTTTCTGCCAATTGAATCTTAACTAATAGACACCAACCATGTGAAGTCCAACAAGGGAAAGTGCCAGGTTCTGCCCCTGGGATGTGACACCCCTGGATGTACAGACAGAGTGGGGATGAGAGGCTGGAGAGCAGGGCCAGGGTAAGGAACCTGGGGCTCCTGGTCAGTGGCAAGTTGAACATGAGCCAGCAGTGCCCTGGCAGCCAGGAGGGACATCCCTGTCCTGGGGGCATCAGGCCCAGCATCGCCAGCCAGGCAAGGGAGGGGATTGTCCTGCTCTGCTCTGGGCTGGGGTGGTCTCATCCTGAATATTTTGAGCAGTTGCGGGTGCCTCAACATGAGAAAGAGATCAAACTATCTGACATTGTCCAAATGTTGAGGACAACAAAGATGGTGAAGAGCCTTGAGGAGAAGCCTTGTGTGAGGAGTGGCTGAGGGCACTGGGTCTGTTCAGCTGGAGGAGACTGAGGGGAGACCTCACTGCAGTTACAACTTCCTCATGAGGGGCAGAGCAGGGGCAGGCACTGATCTCTGTTCTGTGTGACCAGGGACAGGACATCAGGGAATGGCCTGAAGTTGTGTCAGGGGAGGTTTAGGTGGATATAAGGTGAAGATTCTTTCCCAGAGGGTGGTGGGGCACTGGAACAGGCTCCCCAGTGAATGGTCAGCACCAAACCTGACAGAGTTCCAAAAGCATTTGGACAAAGCTCTCAAGTACATGGTGAGATTGTTGGGGGGGGTCCTGTGCAGGACCAAGAGTTGGACTCAAAAACCCCTCCAGCTCAGAATATTTTTTCATTCCTTTATTCTGTAAATAGTAGGAGGCAAAGACAGGTTTGGATTGTTTTTTTTTTTTTTTTCAAAAATCTAATGAGCTCTATGAACTGCATTAACACTCACAGCAAGTTTGACTGTTTGGAGACACCAGTAATTATGGAGTACATTAGGAGGAGAAAAAAATTTTAGAACATTTTTAAATGTAATCTGAGAAAGATTTCATCTGTGTTTGGTTTCTGCAAGTTTAATGACTCAAGGTCAGAAAGAATGAGGAAATGAAAAGATATTACAATTAAACAAAAATCTGCTGTAAAAAAAAGTGATGTTAGCTATGAACTAATTTAGGCTATGGACTAGAAAATATTTTTAGACATCACATGAGGGATCTTCTGAAAAGAGATTCAAACATGGAAAATGTAAAAAACCTCTTTGATTTTAAAATGTTTTTTAAGTGAAAGTATTGAATCAGTGAAATGTAAGGTTCTTCTGGAGATTATTTCCATGTATTCTCAATTTTAGGTAGGGAAAATGTAAATTTGATATATGATGTTTTAATAAGGATCACATCTATAATCAGATATGCAACTAATATCGATTCTGGAAATTAAGGTTTGGTTTCTTAAACTATTACATGCTTTAGATCTCAAAGATTTTATAAAGCCTTTTGCTTTCCAGGAAGAAGCTTCCATATGGAATACATTGTTTTGTAAAACACAAGGATAATTTAAATGGCCCTACATTTATTATCTGCTTCAGGTGGGAGGGTTAGGGGGAGAACCTGAGTGAGTTTCATGTACAATTCATAAAGTCACAGCCAACCCCTCTGCAGCCTTTATGGTTTTAAACGAAATATGTTGCATTTCTGAGTTTGTTCCTACAATTTACTAAGAAAACTTTTCTCTATCAGATAGGTGACAGTTTTTCAGGTCACAAAGGACTATGTGATTGGAGCATGCAAGATATTTCCTTTGTTTGATTTGTGTTTATTTTATCTACACATGCTGCATGTAGATTATAGTATGTTTTAGAATAAATAGCTGATAGGTTTAGTCACCTGAACCAAACAAAGGGAGTGGTGGGGTCTGAGGAGCCTTTATTTGGTTCAAAAAGACACATGAGAAGAAGACTGATATCTAATGCAGAGTATTTTTTACTGTACTTTATGAAATTTAAAGAGTACAGGGAAGGTACCTAGAGATACAGGGTAAATTATCCAGCAATAAGGTATTTTTGCACACCGATTATAGTTATTTTTGAGATTGCCCCTGACACGGTAAATGGCAAAGTATTTAGCTAGATTAAAAATTCTGGTTTTATAAAATTGGTTGCAGTAAACTCAAAGATGTCACCTCACAAAAAACCACTCTTCATACTGCCAGAGGATATGATGATTTATAAGAAGCAGTTTTAATGTCTTTTTTTTTTCTTTCCCCAAACAATCATTACAGACTAGATGCACTGACAGGACATCAGCCTAAAGACACCCTCGCTGTGGCCCAGTACAGTCATTTTTACACTGTCATAGCCTTTAAGGAATTGGCCAAAAGCTTTACCACTTCTTTCAGGAGTGACTGCTGCAAAATCTGTGAGCTGCAATTATTAATTTTTTAGGCGTTACAATGTATTATTTATTGAGCTTTGGCTCTGAAATGAAAGCAAGTTAAATTTTGTTTCTGTGTTAAACATATTCTTGTGTACTAAAAAAATAGAGAAGATTTCTGTATATAACAGGTTCTCCTGCACAGGTTTGGATGCTGGTAAAGCATTATTTTTTATACCTTTTTTTTTGCTAAATTGCTGGGTGTTTTATTCACTTACAGAAGCTGAAGCCCACAGAAAAGAATATCAGGCATCAGAAAGGAACAGTCTTAAAATCAGAAGTCTTTTAAATTAAATCTGTGTTATTAGAATGAAAATTAAACACACAAAACCCCATGTAAATTTTAAACAGAAAAAACCCATCAAGTTATTAGGGCAGCTGGAACAGAAACAGGGAATTCTTCCTTATCCACTGTAACCCTTACCACTGTAAAGAGCAGACTGTAATCAAAACATGTTGAGGTGGAGTTAGTGGTAACAGAACAAGGTGGATGCTTTCTTTGGAGAATAATCAGTTTTATAATTCCTCCTCTTGCATCAGAATGAAACAAAGGACTCAGTGCAGAAATCTACATGGTGAGGCAATATGTTCCCTAAGAGTAAAAAGAAAGAACTAGGAAGCAGATGAGTGGAATCAGTCCCTCAGAAAGATAAGGTAGAAAAAAATCTTTTGTTTTGGGACTGATCTTGAACAAATAAATAAAAATCCCTAATCACAGAGCAGTTCTCACCCTGCTCCTTCCTATAATCATTAAACATAGAGATATGAGTTCTCACTATTTTCCTTCAAGATGTCATTAGTGGAAAAAAGACAAATACTAGGCACTGGTTGCAGTTTTCCAGCATGGATTGAAGGATGAACACAGAAATTGTGCAAAAAATTCATCCTAGACATGAGAAACTTGTAGGAAAACTTCATTCAGCAAAAGTGCTCTCATGGCAGAAAAGTTCCATGTCTTCTGAATCAGTAGGTTCTAGTGAAAAATGGCTGTACTGAAAACTTCTGTCTGCCATTAATATCTACACCCCTACTCAGTTCCTGGTGCAATGTCAGAAGCCAGAGCACACTGCATTGTAAAATTCGTGTTAAAGATTCCATTTAGTGTTTAAGGAAACAAGGAAGTAGATGAGAGTTGCATTTATTGCCCACATAAGAGACATCATCTTAATGTTCTACAAATTAACGATAATGATAACATAGATTGCTACCACTTACAAACCATTTCCTCCGCAGCATATGCCTGATCCCTTCCCAAAAATTCTCCCACAAAAATACTGAACATTCCCTACACTGCTTAGCTTATGTGACTTGACAAGATGCCTTAATAAACAGAAATTACTGCTGGTAAATGCTACCATTAGTGCATTTTCCCACTGTGTTTCTTCCATCAAGTTAAAATCAGGGACAAAACTTAATGTGTCTTCTACTGTTCTTCAGTTATAAAACCCAATGGCAAGTTAAGCCTTCCATTAGTGAGCAATCCAAAATATAATGACATGAATAGGTTTTAAAGCAGGCTCCAGGATAATGTGATTTTTAAAAGAGAATACATTAAATAAAGCTAGAAAGACTCAATTTTCACATATTATTTCAGAGAAGAATAGAGCTGATCTTGAACCATTGCAGATAGACACATTTCAATTAAAGTCAGTGCATAAATCTCATTTTTAGAAAGGGAGTACAGCAAATGAGAGAAATATAGGGTAGCTCTACATACAAGTGGGCCCTGGCTTGTAGCTACCAGCCTCAAGTATCACTAGTTCACTGAGAAAAACATTTTCAAAAAAGGATAAAGTCATTTTATTCAATGGGAAAAAAAACCTCTCAGCAACCACATTTATTTCTCTCCCTTTCTTTTTTTAACTGCTGACATGTTTCCCTGTAACGATAGCTTGAGATGCTTAAGCTTGGTTTGCTGCTGTTTCAGGTAGTGGTAAATTGAGGTTGTTTGCAGGTTTCCCAACATAAACTAGTGGTTAGCTCCTGTGGAACCTTCCACGTGAAATTACACCCCATACATCAAGCAGTGAGGAACTGGCAGTGACAGCAGCTGTATTTTCTTGTGAGTGGGAGAGAGTAGATGCTGTCTGTAATGTGGGACCAACTTTTCTGTACATCACACCTATGGTCTGGAAAATTGACGACACATCAAAGAGGAAGATACAACTCTTCCATTTAAATCCTCACAGAAATCTTATTCAGGGTTAAAACAGAGTCGAGGTTTTTATTCATTCTTTCCTTTCCAGTGCCAAGTTATAGTGAATAGAGGATAACATCCAGATTCACAGGTACTGTTGGCAACCAATTCCCTCTGACTAAACAGGCTTTAGGTGCTTACCTGTCCTTTGTGATCTGAGCTAAAATCTTTTGTGTGCCTCTCACAAACATTCAGATGTCTTTTTGAAAGTTTATAGAGCCATAGAATCATTTAGTTTGCAAAGGACCTCCTAGGCCATTGAGTTCAACCACTCACCCAGCACAGCCAAGGTCACCACTGACCCATGTCCCCAAGTGCTTTTAAACCCACACGGCTTTTAAATCCTTCCAGGGATGAGGACTCCACCACTGCCCTGGGCAGCTTGTGCAGATGCTTTACAACCTTTTCAGTAAAGACATTTTTCCTGATATGCCATCTAAGCCTTCTCTGGCACAACTCCAGGCCATTTCTTCTTGTCCTGCCACTTGCTACCAGGCAGAAGATATGACCCCCACCAGGCTGCAACGTCTTCTCAGGCAGTTGTAGAGAGTGATGAGTGTTGTTGATGATAAAAGTTATGATCTTGTTTCCTGCTGCTGAAATAACTTTCTTTGAAATTAAAATACTTCACAGTGAGAAAATTGGTTCGGATGAAATTCAAGACAGGAAACTGAACCAAATAAAAGCAAATTTACTGGTTTGGATTGATGGCATTGACAATTTTGAAAGTATGAAACTGATTTACTAACAGTACTGTTTTATATTTTATAATAAATTACATATATTTACCCTTCTACTATAAATTACATGATTTGTAGATAATTATTCATCATTTCCATGATTTTTTTTCATTTCTGTTTATTAAGGTAGCTTAATATGTTAGTTTCCCTTTTCAATGAAAATGTAAACAAAATCTAAAATGTTGTATTTTTCTCAGAAATTCTCTCATCCTTTCTTTTAATATCTGACACATTTTTTCTTTAATCACCATTGTGCTCAAATCATATTTAAAAGAAGTAGACTAACAAAGAAGGAAAGATTTCTGAAGATACACGTAAAGCCAGAAAACTTACACCAGAATATTGCTAAAATCCTAATAAATATTTCCATTCCTCAAAAACTTTTGATTGTCCCCAGAATGATGTCCTCTACAATTTGTTTCCTACTCATATATTTAAATTAATGTTTATCTTACCGGAGTTATTTATCTATCTCAGGGGAGCTAAATACCACATCATTTGCATTATGTGAGTGGAAAAGTGTTCCTCACTACTGAGGTGACTTTGCACTCAGCATATTTTCCTTGTCATATCTCAGGTGTTTTCTCTCTCAGCTAATTAGGCACACTTCGCAACAGAGTCAAACCTGCCACATCATCTCTTGCACCAACATGAGCTCTTAATTTTTTTGCTGCCGTACTAAAAGCACTTCTGGAAGATTAGGCAAGGGTGAGGCTCTTCAGCTGGGGAGGCTCTCCAGCTGTTTATTCCCCCTGCATCCACACATGAACATGCCCAAATCTAAAAGCCTGGTAATTATGAACTGTTCCTCAAAAAGCAAATCAAGCCATTGAGAAAGCCTGGAAATGAGGAAAATGAGGTCTTCTGGATGGACAAGTAGTTCTGTGCTGCTACCAGGCCATGTAGAACATGGCTGTGCAGGGAAAATGAAAATTACGAAGGTAACAATATTCACAGAATCACAGAACAGTTTGGGTTTAAAGGGACCTCAAAGACAAAACCCATGCCATGGGCAGGGACGCCTCCCACTAGATCAGGTTGCTCAAAACCCCATCCATCCTGGCCCTGAAATTTTAGACATGCTGGAATAGATATCCTACAGTTCTAAATAGTAGCTTTAACATTTTAAGGATGTGGAAAGGAGTATAGTATCTTAACATCTAAATACTTCTAAAGCTGGAATTAGTTGGGAAAGAGAGAGTTTCTGGATCTAGAAAACAATAAGTAATTTGGAGACAAATCAATGGGAAAAAAATGAGATAACTCAGAGGACAGTACCACCCTATGATGTCTGTTACTTTCATTTTATGTAGCAGTCGCTGAAAAACTCCTGAAGAAGGTTTATGTGGTTGTGTGAATCTGGGGAGAGGTGTTTTGAGCTTTTGACTCTGCTACCAACTCTCTATCCTTTGATTATCACTGACATCTTTTCTGCCTTAGTTTCCAAACCTCCAAGGAAACCAACGCAACAGCAATGTGGACAGAGAGCTCTGAGATTTATGGGATTGCCGCGCAAGATTGGGCTGTGAATGCATTCCTTAACTGTTCACTTAAAACCAAGTTAGTAAAACCATGAAAATTTTAAGAACATCCCAATCCCTTCAACATGAAATTATCTGGATGAAAGGAAGCAGGAGGCACAAGATCCAGCATTTTTTCACAAGACTTGAATTAGGGATAGAGATCAAAAGGCTACAAAGTACAAGGATGAAAAAGTGAAATGAGGCCTCTCATCCTCTTCCTGCTCTCTCAGTACAAACTTGACTGGAAGTTGGCATCTGCCAAAAGCACATTCATATTGCTTGACACGTGTACACTCTACATTATGGTGATATATTGACAGCAGGCACAGTGGCCAGACATGTTTGGGGGTGAAAGGCAGTACTTCAGGCACTAAAAGAGGTGATTTATTACAGCATTAGTGTGCCACTGAAAAGGTCAGAAAGCTGAAAAACACATACAAAAGTTCTAGAGGGCTGATTGTATTTTCACAGAGAAAACCTACATTAGCCTATTCAGGCTTGTACCCTTGGTGTGAATAAGAAATGTTAAAGCTCTCAACACCAGCAGCATGGAAATACTTGGCAATGTTTTATTTTCCTACAGCTGGAAGGAGATGGCTCATGACCCAGGAACACTTAGACCCCCAGAACAGGCTGAGTTTCAGTCTTTCATTCTTCCGGGGTAAACTTATTCATAATTTACTCTCTGCCCTTCATGTACTTGTCATTTATTCTGGTGTGAACCAGTTGTCCCAGGGGTTTGTGGTGCTATGGATCAACTTCACTTGATGGCTGACAGAAGGCCTATTTGGTGACCCTAGACCTCTCCATGAAAAAGCAATAGCAGGTAAAAAACCCCAACCAAACAACCAGCTGACCAAACCAAACTGAAACAACCTTCCAAATCTTCCCCCAAACTCTGCCCCGTGTACACAGTGTACTTTTAAAGCACAGTGTACTTTTATAAGTCTTGAAATCTTCCCTTACGTTAGAGGCAAAATTCTTCTCAGTATTTCTGAAGTTTAATTGGTAACACAATATACTGGGGTTAGATAGGTGAATAAAATATGGTTTTGAACTTTGAAAAAAATCCTTAGAATCAAAATGAACTTCTTATTCATAAAAGGCCATAAACGACTGTGGATATATGTAGCCATTTCTGGATTTTCCTAATTACTGTGGAAACTTGTTCTATAATCAGACCTCCTTAACAAAAATAATTTTGCCCCAGGCTCAGGAGATTTACTTCAACTGCTCCGTCATAGGACTAGAATTTATGTTTTCCCAATCTCTACAGTAATTATAACACTGAAACTTTTTCTTCGTGGTGCAGAGGTATCATCATAGCTCAGCTCCCTAAAAATCATGATTTGGCAGCTGAAAACCATAGAGAATTTTTTTTAAGACCCTGATAAGCCTTCTACCTTGAACACAAAAAACCCACACATCTTTAGGTCATAACAACTGGAAATGTTTCCTTATATATATATAAAAAAACAACTTAGGAGGACTTTTAGGGGCTCAGTGAGTAAGATGATATTGAAGCATTCTGCATGCTAACAGTGTGATGACATTGCACTATGCTGATTCAGAAATGATTCAGCTCAGTTACCAGAAAAGGGGAGAATCAGGTCTTTTTCAAAGGTACAGTGATATAGATGTGACAGAATGACTCATCTGTCATCAGTGTTTTAGTCAGCAAAGTCTTTGGCTGAATGGCAAATATTTATAACTGTAAAATAAACCCACTCAATCAAAAGGAAGTAAGCAAAAATGATCTGGATATTAAGCCTGGTTTCTAACATCCAGCTATGAGGTCATTACATCCATAACCCTGAACACCATTTTAGTGCCAGTATCTTTCCAAGTCCAGTCCATTGAACAATGTGCTTTTTGCATTTCTCTCTGTTTCTGATTCAGAGAACATATATTCTGCAGCACTTACTTAAGCACCGTGTGAAAAATTTCTGTCCATTCTCTTGTGAAAATATTTCTTTCTTCTGCAGTATGTCTTTCACTACAGATTTTATTTTAGTTTTGTATGGCTTGCATGATTGCGCTTGGAACCTCTTCCTTTGAGAGATCCTTGCATGAAATTTTTTGAAAACATGAACCAAAATACACAGAAATCACTGGGAGCTTTTCCGTTGATATTAGATGGCATTTCATGTCAGTTTTCACTCGTGCAATGCTCTTTCCACAATGTACTTCAGCAGGAGTATTTAAATATCTTCCAAAAGAAATCATAATGAGTGAAATTGTGACACCTCTGAAATAAATGGCAAACCTTTCTATTTAGGTTTAAATTTCTCTCACATCTACCTGTAACTGTGGTTGTTTGCCTTTACATTTTGAAAATTAATACTCTTATTACTGATAACTTTCTTTTGGTGCATATATAATTTCATGCCTTAAAAATCTGATGATTTTCTAGAGGGAAAAAAAAAGAAGAAATACTAAACACAACTTTCTGTTTGTATTTTTTTTAGTAAAAAAAAAATAAACTCCCGATTATTTTTTTTAATTGAAAAATATTTTTTCTTGCAAGGAAAGTAAATTTTATAAACACTCATATCTAGAACTCATCTAACTCATTTAGCCAAGACATAAAAAAAGAGTTACAATCATACAGGGTCTACAAATCTGTGTGTAGGTGAAACCCAAGCAAATATAGAGTACATCAGCCATGATCAAATTATTAGTTGCAAATTGCAAATTGACTGTTTCACTTAATAACCAAACCAGAGCAAAAGCTGTCAGTGGTATTTGGGAGGCCTTTATTTTTGGCTATGTTATTTTATTCAGTAAATTTTATTTTTTCTCTGAAGTTTTCTAACAATGGGGGAATATAAACAAACAAACAAATAAATAAATACAGATAGCTAGATAGCTAAAGAGAGAGGGGGAAGGGGAGAGAGAGAGAGATGTGCCAGTGTTTTATGGAGGACAAAAAGAAAAGTAAATTAGCTACAGAATGGTTTCACATTCCAGTTCTCATCAGAGTGATCTAATTTATTAGACTCCTGACCCTGTAGGAGCTGAGGACACTGCTGGTCACAGCACCAGTGACTGTGCATGTGAATTTACATTATTTTCTATGTGACAAATTTACCTTTTCAAAAGCATTTGGCAAAAGTTTTCTCCTTACTCTGACATAAGATTTGAAAAATAACTTCATTTAAGATCTTCAAATGCTTTTAATGTTGTCAAAGATGTCTGTAAAGCAGACACAAAAATTCAAGAAAGCAGAAATAAAGCAAAAAGAGCAAATAGTAGAAGTGAATTAAACAAAATTCTAGTTACCATCAGTATATCAAAATGTATAATTTCACAAGGCATATTCATTACCACCTCTAATCATATATGCTTTTGAAGTCAAAACTGGAGTACTTGCTTTATTTTAAAGGCAGTGAGGCTATTTGTATGTTTAAAGACAAAATTATGCTCATGTGAATTGCCAAAATTGGGTATAACCTGCTGATTTGCAAAAGTTAGCAATCCTCAGTGAGTTCTCTTATTGTAATTTTGAATTAGCAGAAAGGTACATGGTTGAAAATCAAATCAAACCAAACCAAACCAAACCAGAAACAATTCTGGAGAGATTCAGATATTTAGATATTTAGAGACACTATTACAAAAATTGTGTATTTAAAATATAAATAGTGAAATCTGTGCAATACACTTTTGACTTTCAAAATATTTATATATGAAATAAATACATATTTTTAGAAATAAAATTTATGAAGAAACTAAATGCTACAAGTCTAGCATGTCATCTTGGTAAATGGCTAATATGTTGGCACAGCTGAAACTCTCAGTTTCTTAACTTTTTTACTGGAGCTGAAACAATATAGATAGAATATATCATGAAAGAAAGCAGAACTGTGTAAAATCCCTCAAGAACATACAGCTCAGGAACACTGCTCTGTCGTGGTCTCTGAACTGGTGCACGGAGACCAGTGGTCCCTCAGGGCATTTTTTGAAGTGCTAAATCCAGTATGATAGAAGGAAAAGATAAATTTACCTCCCACGTATAGGTTTCCTTTTCACCTTGGTCAAAAACAAGTGCTTATGCAGCTGTACAGGCGATGGTTTTGCCTCCTTGGCAGTTTCAACACTCTGGACTAAACAGCTTCTTGTTTTTTAACCATAGCAAAGGTCAGACAAACAGAAGGTCTGACAAACCAAAGAGATAAATAACCCAGGGAGTGGGATGAGGAGGGAGGCTTTATTATTGCTTTAAAGACTTCTGGTGCAGGGTTTGTAGGGAAGCCAAGTAACAAGTAGCAAACAACATGAAATGTTTATGCATGTCTGTGGAATCCAGTTATCCTTCTCTGTCTTTCTGCCTTCCCCTAATTTACTGTTCTAATCAGCAGACCTATTTTCTGCCCCCTTGGATACTACCACCCCCCTTACGGGGCTGGCGTAAATAACAAACAGCTCCAGCCCTTCACCAATATGAAACACTAGACACAAAATGAGTTACTGTAAATAAGGCGGGGACTGGTGTCGTAAAGCTGTCACCTTTACCTCCAGGATTTTCCTTCCTAATAGCCCTACACACTTTCCTGTTGTCATCCACAGTAATTTTTTTCTAAAACGCTGAAGCTGCTCTTAGTCAGATAGAAAATCATTCGGGGGCAGCAAGCAAAGGCATGTTTCCTTAATAAACAGCGGGGTCAACAATAACAATTAGGAATTTTGAAATTATTTCTCTGAAGGGGAGGTTCTGATTCTGTGTTCCTTGGCATTGATGATAAAACTCCTGAGTTTTGGGGAGCTGAGAAAGGGGCTGACTAAACTCTTTTATAAAGATGTTTAGGCCATCGAAATGCTGAAGTAATGATATTCCAAGCTACAGCTGGGGATTTATTTATTTTAGGTGGGTGTATCTCTGCTCCCACCCTACCTGTTTTTTAAATTACAGCTCGAGTCTAATTTATCACCTATAAATAACACCAAAATTAACCAAGCCATGTATACAGTACAGTCAAATATGTACACCATAGCAGTTTTAAGCTGACATTTGGCTTAGTAAGGAGGAAATCTCAGATGATTTTTGATGTCTGTTTGCATAAAACAGTCAAAAGTTCAAAGGCATTGTGACGTAGTGTGATATAATGAATCTATTACATACAAATGCAAGTGTTTCAATGGGCGAGTTAGTTCAGCTTTATGAGTTCTTTATGGTCCTTCTTTCTTTTTTATTTTAATAACATTTATGGTCACACTGAAACTCGTGTTTATACTAGGGAGAGACCCTGCAGTTCAAGACTTTGCCTGCATATAGACATCTGTGTTCAGTCCTAGAGCTGAATGACTTTCAGCTTTGTTTTCTGTCTTCTGGTCTCTATCTGATGTTCACTGAAGCCAGTTCAAAGTGATCATTGGGTCATACCCACAGCCCTAAAGTGAACATTCATTTCAGCAGCTCGGGTGCGGATGTTTGGTAAGATAGATGTTTGTGCCTAAGTTAGGCAGAATGAGCATCCCAAATGTCACAGTTGTCTGCAACTGCCAGGTTTTGACTGGAGGATCTGCAGCTGGTGAATTCACCTTTAGAACAGGTGCACCAGTTTACACCCAATATTTAGAATTCAGTTGCATGAGCCATCTGAGCATGACAAATATCACAGCAACACCCTGAAGCTCAGAGCAATGCCAAAAGCTGAGAATCACCACCTGGCCCAGCACCGATGGCTGGGCCATTTCTGGGAAGAAACAATTTACAGATTGAGCTCAGCTAATAAGCTTCGTGTCTCTCATTATAATAGACTTATGCTGAGTGTGCGCTGACTCAGGGGTTACAAAATCATTAGACCGCTAATCCTACACTGATCCTCACCTTTACCCAAACTAATTGCTCAAAAGTCTATTCAAGCTTCTTCTCTGGATAAAATTTAAATCAGAATTCTGTAGCTCATTTTGTTCAATGATGTTGTCACTGTTCCCTTTCATTTCAACAACATTCTCTTGTGTGAACATTACTTATGACTTCTTTAATGCCTTGAAGATGTCACAAAGGAACTGCATCCTAGATGCCAGCAAGGACTTGAATTTCACCCACTTACCTAGGAATTAACACTATCTCACAGTTCTTCAGAAGAGATTTTTTTCCCCAATTTTACCGATGTAATACTCAAGGCACATAAAACACCTGTCTAGACACAAGAGGAGGACTTCCAGCAGGAGACAACTCTGATTGCTTACGCCTTACCACAATTCCATGCTTCCTAGAAGTTGTCATCGAACTTTAGGCAACAAGGGCTTGAGTTTCTCCCAGCATCAAACGAAAAAATGTCACTTAACTACTTCTAAAATAACTGTTGCTAAAATAACTTTATGAGTGGAATATTGCATACAAGTAACTCAAAGAGAAGTAGTGCTGTTTATCTTTTGTCTATTTTTTTTTGTACATTTGAGAAATGTTAACAAAACTAGGCATTCCATTAGTTATTTGAAGTTTTTCTTTAACATTAATCTTGTGGTTGAATTCGCACTGTGTGTAATGATGAAAACTGAATGAGCAGCTAGTGGTACCATCCAATAATAAATCATGGTTATACCAGCCCAGTTTTGCATTTCATACAGAAATGTTAACCACAGGGTGAAAAATGATGCTTATACACACAATCATGCACATAATTGTTCATAGAGAGACACATGAACACATAAACACACCCACATGTATATTTATATTCCAAAGCTAGAGACCATTTATTTCTGCACTGCCATATTTGAACCACTATGTCTTAACCTCATGTAAAGTGTGGTATTCAGGCTGGATAAAATGGACAGAATGAAAATCTATTCATGCACAACTTAAAAAACACAAACTTGTCTTTCTTTAGTGCCAATACTGCTGAAAAAATCTATATTGTGTCCCTAAAAAGAATATTAAAATACACTTTTTGAGGCACCACAGGTAAACGAACACATCTTGCTTTAGGATTCTGTAGAACATATACAAATTTTGCAAAGAAAGCAGCCACAAGTCCATTATAGTTTTTGTGACACAATATTTCGCTGTTAAGAAGGTAGCATGCATCTCACATGCTATGAGTTTAATTTACTTATTATATTTCCTGATAAAGAAAGACAGGATTTGAGGGAAAATATTGGGAAAAGGACAAATATTATGAAGTTACATTTAGATATATAAATTAAGTAGAAATATGATACTTTTTTTTCTGATTAACTGGGAAAGTGTAAAATTAATATTTTAGCCTCTGGCAGTCTTGATATAGAAAATATGTTGATTATTATGAAATGTAATATATAACTTGAAAATATGGTAAACTATATCAACTTAAAGATCCTTGTATTTGGAATATTTACAGACTTTTGGGCAGAATATATGCGTTAATGCTAAAATTTCATGCAATACAAAAGGATGTAAATCTGACATGCAAATATCATCTGCTGACATGAAATATCCTCTGCACAGACCACAGACTGCCATTTGTTCAAACAAGAGATGCTCTGAAGTCTTACTTCATGTGTACTTCCCTGAACTAATTAAAAAGATTACAAGACAACTACGTTTTATATTTAAAGTAGACATCTTTTTAGTACTTTACAGGCCTTGAAAAGTGACATATCACTTTTATTTCAGCCCCAGACACAGTGCACGTGAGTTGTCTGTAATTCTGCTTTCTTTTAATGGCCATTATGGTGACACCAAAATAACTGTATATGTCAGCAACCAAAGAATAAGGGATGTTTTTTTTTAAATCTGAAATTACAGGACTTTCTGGAGTGGTTTGTTAATGATTGAAAATATAGGCCTCTAAGCCAATATGATTTATTTTCTTTAAGTGGTGTTTCACTGTAGTATTTGCTATAAACAGCGGCAGCTGTGATTTCACAGCTTGTGCACCATTAACTTTCATAGACTCACAGCATCATGGAATGGTTTGGATTGGAAGGAACCTTAAAGCTCAATGAGTTCCCCCCCATGCCACTGTCAGGGACACCTTCCACTACCCCAGGTTGCTCCAAGCCCTGTCCAACCTGGCCTTGGACACTGCCAGGGGCAGCCATAGCTGCTCTGGGCACCCTGTGCCAGGGCCTCAGCACGTTCATCATAAAAAAAATTATTTAAAAGTACTGCTCTGAATTAACTCTTTCTGTTAGAAACTCTTTGATCTCATCCTATTGCTGCAGGCTCAGTCAATATTCTCTCTCCATCTCCCCTGTAAATCTCCTGTAGCTACTGAAAGGCCTCAAAAACGTCCCCCCAGAGCCTTCCACTCTTGAGGCTGAAGAACCCCAGCTCTCAGCCTCTGTCCACAGCAGAGGTGCTCCAACACTTTGGTTTATTCACCAACAACTAGGAAGCATTCTGGAAATCTCTGCTGAGTTTATAATACAAAACAGATGGGCAGAAGAGATTTTATCAAACTTGGAGGAGACTACTGTTGCACTGACATATATAAAAATATATTAAAAATAATTGACAACAATCTTTATATTTGTCACAAAATAAAAAATGCCATAGTTATATTATTCCACAACTGCTGAATCATATCCTGGAATTTCTACCCTCTCTCCTGGGCATAAAGGCCTTTAGATTAAACTAGCTGTAAACATGTTCAAAGTAAAGTGAATTTCACATAGATAAAATCCTGTGCAAAACACCATATATCCTGTTTCTTTCAATTCTTAACATTTTAAATATTCCCATAATGTCAGCACAAGAAATCACCTGAGTGCAGCAGATAAACAGCTGCTGGAATATCACCACTGTTTATTATGCTTAACCTTAAATTCTCCTTTTTGACTTCTTCCTCCTTAATCTGCTTGTTATACATTCTCTATTACTTAGGCCATTTGGGAAGACTTGTTTTAGCTACAATTTGCTATTAATGCCATGTGGGTACTTATCCTTAGAGAGGCTTTTTCTTGTCAGAGGAAATTGGAAAAGGCGAAACAAACAAACAAAAAAAAAACCCCAAAACCCAAAAGAAACCAACAAAGGAAATGTATATATATATTGTATATATGCATCCACCAATATGAATTTAAAAGAATTATCAGTCCTACGCTATGATGGAGGCTATAGAGTTAATAGAAGTGAAATGAGACAGCATTTTAACTCTATCAAATTATTTCCTGCAAAATAGAGGTACAGCTGTTGCCAGCATTAATGGATGTGTTTAAGATGAAAAGGACAAAAACTGTTAAAACTGAAGAGAACCTTAATGGAAAAAAATGAGTCAAAAGCTGTCAACACAAAACTGAAACTCTGGGGAAAAAAATTCATTTTAGGTATTTATCTGTCTCATTCTTGCGGAAGTAATTAAATGATTTGTCCTCTAGTCATCAGACCTAAGCAACTTTAGCATAAACCTGTGGTACAAATTTAAAACTGACTGAATTTTGGACCCATTCTGGATGCTGGCAAGACCTAATCCTACTAAGAATACCTCTTTGGTATAGAGGTTATTCAGCAAAACTGCTAAATAATTTATTTATGGAAGAGTTCAAGCACATATTTAAGAATTTTTTCAGTAGGATTCAAACATACACTTATAGTTGACTGTGTGTTTATGTGTTTTAGAGGTCTGCTCTGAGTTGTGGAGAAGTCATCCCATGAGAAAATTTACAAGACTGTTTTGAACCACTGAGAAAAGATCATAACTGAGTTTTTACTTTTAAGGTCATAATTTTCAAGTCTTAAATACTGGACTGGGGAAGATTTGAAGACTTGTATAGTGAAGATTATAATCCAGCCTTTTTGGGTGAATTTTGTATTTAAAATGTTTTTTCTGGTAAGCGTTATTCTCTTTTTCCACTGCTGCAGCATTTTGAGGCAACATGCACTAATTCTGTAGATAAATCTGTTCTTAGCTCCCATTACTAAATGACACCATTTTACTCCGTGTGACATATGAATTAAATAACAAGATATAATTTCAGAAAGAATATTTGGCATCATCAGATCTGATAGCACTGTGCCTCTTGAAGCATTTATGGAAGATAGGTACATGATCCTGAGAGTGATTGCTTTTCCTACTTCAGTTTATTCATGCTCTCTTCAATACTGAAACACATTTCAAAACAACAAACTCACTGATTTAAGGAATTATATCTCTACATGTTATTTTGTTTTTATTCCTAAAATAATCGCAACATGGATGTTTATAAGACTAATATTTCATGTGAGTATAATAATTTTCATGGTAAAACACCTTCACAAATACTAGATACCATACAAATCCACAGGTAAAGAAGAGCACAGACATATAATTGGTTTATCGGCCACTTGATCAGGCAGTGAACTTGGAGAGGTGACTTCACATTATTAGGAAATACACCCCAGAGTACATGGATCTCTGCAATGTTGTGATTTGCCTGTTCAATACCATCCAGCACTTTATCATTTCAGTAGAATGGCTGGACCAGTGTTTTCTGACATCTGAAGGAACATGTGGGAATCTTTAAATGCTGTGAGGTAGGTGAATCATGTCACGTGCAGAACATACAGAGGGTTGTGTTCATACACATACCAGGAATAGCTTTCCAGTGGGCTTCATGAAAGTAGTATATGTATATACTACTTTTTTACTATGTATATGTATATACTATTTTTACTATGTATATTAAAATACATATGTTTCATTGCCTGTTGATTCATGATTGTGCATATGTGAATATGTGCATTTTCTTTATATGATCCTTCTTTATTAAAAACATTTGCTGTCCAGGAAAGAGGTTAGATGACTCTAAATCTGTCAGATGACCACTCAACTAGAGTTTTAAAAACAAAGAACAGTAATCCTGTTTTCTTCTTCAAGCCTACTACCCCAAAATAAGATAACAGAGAGAATGGTAAGAAATAAGTAGGATTTCACGTGGAAACAATGAGGAAATAACGCATTTTTAATGCCAACAATATTATATTATACATCAGCAATCCAGGGTATCCCTGAGTTTTATGTGTCAGAGTTCACGTGCAAGATCTTGTAAACCTCATTGTGAAAATTATGTTCCAATCTCAAATTTGCCATTAAGATCATCAGAGATAAAAAAATGACAAAATATGTGACAACATGGCAAGTCTTTTGACGAATATCCTCAATATTTAAAATAGCATTACAAGATGACATGTGCCGATGACGATCCATTCTACCCTCCATCACTGCTCTCTCACGATGTAGCACATCAGTCAATGGAAAATACAAAAAAAGATTTATAGAACCACTTCACATTGATCCAATTGATTGGCATATATAGAATCATTGTCCATGCTGTGTTTGATGGGTCAGCATTTGTCTGACTGTCAGTTTTATCGTGTATGCTATCAATGTGGTTGGACTCCGGGGCTATCTGAATTACAGTGAACATGGTGTGCTGTACTGGGAGGAGGAGACCAAACTGGAAAACAAAGCAATTCACAAGCAAACTAAGGGAATGCTTTCCCTGTGTATTAGCAGCTCAGCATATGCAAAGATAGATGGCATGTGTCTTGGATTAGTGCCCAAGCTGAAAATATGGCACTCCAGCATAAACAGTGAAGTGCAAGAAGTAAATGAAGAAACAAGAGTTATGGAGTCCAAATGCACACCAGCACATACAATGGTTACTGTTCCTAACAGTCTGTTTGGGAAAGGTTACAAGACAGTGCTGTTGGCTGCTGGATCAGGAAAGGCAGGATCTGGGCTTGGGAATGTCTGCCATGTTCAGTGTGCTGCACATAGCTGAGATTCCTTTCCTCCCTCTTCAAGAATGGATGAGTTTCCCCTTTCTGAGTGAGGAAAACAGACAGATTCCTTTTGTGCTCAGCAAAGAACGCCGCTCTCTATAAGCTGATTTGCTTTACATTTTCTGCCCAGGTGTTCCTGGCTGTGTAATTATAGTCTGTCCCCATCTTAACATGCTATTAGTCTGGGTTAGTGATGCTCCTTCAGAATGTCTCAGAAGGAAGAAAACAGTGTAAAAGGTTCATGAGCATACAGAGAGACAATTTTACAAAATTATTCCTGCCTGCTCCTTCTAGGTTTTGATCTGATTGTTGCAAAGTGAAATGCTATTAGAAACTACATGAACATTTTTATTACAAGGTAAGCTATGAAACATCAAAGATCTAAAATCTTTAGTCCCACTGAGCTACACAGGCTGAGGATAACTGCAGAGTTTTAGTGGCCAAGGCTTGAAAATGTGAGCAAATACCTCCAGGCACATCACAAGATGGCTAAAACCATAGCATACCTAAAAAAGACCAGTTTCCAGAATACAAAGAAATGGCTGGTTATGAGGATGACCGGTTAAATGACTCAAAACAAAGAGATTTTGACCCATCTGCAATATCATACGATTTTAATGATGTACATGTCTTTCAAAAATGAGTATGCAAAGAAAATTTGTATAAGATACATTTTATTGTAAATATATATATATTTGTTATTAAGTGTACAGTTGAGATTTAAAAGATCATTTAAAAACTATTGTAAGATTTTTCCTAGTTCCTTCCTAAAAGTCTACCATGAAGATAAACAACGCATTCCTCTTGAGAGCTGTAAAACCAACAGACAAATTTTCATGAATTTATTTTGCTTTCTCTTCCACAAGTAAATGAGTAGCATTTTTATTTTTTAATTGTTAATGTATCCTAAGAATCTTCACTCTAAGAAGAATATCTAAAGAGAGCACCCTGGTCTAGTGGAAGGTGTCCCTGCCCATGACAGGGGAGTTAGATCCAGATGATCTTTAAGATCTCTTCCCACCTGGGTCGTTCTCTGGTTGTATGATTCTGTGATTTTATGTGATTTCTGTGATCATGTACCAACAAACCTATTGCCTAAGACAAACTCAGCTCCTGAAGATTCGTTGGCACTTTTTGGGCATGATATACCAGATATGTGGCTCTGTATTTCCTGTCCAGGAAATATTTAGAATTATGAATTCATATCATTATTCTGTTTGTAAAATGTGTCAGAAGAAGTCAAGATCAGGATACTGCTCTAAACAGTGGCATTTTACAATTACAGTCATTTTATTGAAAACTGATTACAAACCATGAATTTTAGTTCCCAAGTATTGCTCTAGAGCATTATAGATGTGTCCCTTTATCAATTACTGTGATAATTCCTTTTACAACTGATTTGCAGTTATACAGGATACAGTTAAAAATATAGTTGGAGAAATAATGACTCTGGGAAAGTTAAAACTGCACTTGAATGTTGCCAGTTAAAGATACTCACTTCTGTATATCTACACCACACATGAAGATAACACATTTCAAAATAAAAGTGTAATTAAAAAGACATATAAATAATTTAGGCCCCTGAAGACAACAGATGCTGCTCAGGCACTGTTTCGATAGATCTGCACACTGAAAGCACATCACTGAAGCCTTCAGCAGCAAAGAGCACTGTCTGCAGAGCTGCTTTCAGGCACCAGGAGCTTACAGCTGTCCACAGTTATGGTCTGGGCCAAAGGGGCCCAGATACCAGTCACTAGGTTAATGAGCTCTGTGCCAGTTACTCATGCCAGAAGATAATGCATTCCTGTCAGCAAGCTGAATTATCAATGAGAAGACAAAATAACAAGTGGAAAGTGCAATATCACCCTCTTTGCTCCTGAAAAACAAGGCAAAAAAGTATTTTCAAGTCCCTAATGAAAAAATCTAAGTTTTACAGTGGGTCTGAGATTCTGCCATGCTATTAAAATAAAAAGAAAATGCTTTGTGGGAAGGCAATTAGCAAATTCGTGGTATTTACAGGACTTATTTGCATCTCTGACAAATGGGAATCAAAGGACGAGAATGAGACCATGGCATATTTGACTAGGAAGAAAAGCTCGAGTAAATCATAAGAAAGGAAATTACTGTTTTTCCTATGTTTCAAGAGTTGCTCACTGTCAATTAATGTAGTTTCAGTTTAGCTGTAGGATTTTTTGTTAATTAAAGCCTTTTCTTCTGCGAAATCTCTATGGAGTGTTAAAAGCGTGCTCTCTCCAACAGAGGCTTGAAATCAGCTGAAAATAATGATTGCTCCTGGCTCACAATGAGCAGATTCATTTTTAAGAAAGACAGGCTGGTCTTGAGAGCACAGTAATAGCTATCACTGACCATTTCATTTGCAAAAACATTATTCAGTTTTTTTAAAATAATTTCTCATTAAATATAGTTTTGATTAGCTAATGCACCCTTTACCTTGCATCATAAAGACAAGGTACTCATGTAAAAATAAGCTGTCAAATATTCCTCTATAGAATATTCTGTAAAAGAGGTTATCATCCTGCAAAGCTGAAGTTTTTTCTTGATTGATTTTATTTCCATTTATTGTGTCGAGTACCTTATGGGAAGCACCTTTTTTGCTTTCTGTCATATGTACTTGCACAACCAGCATTTCATTTAAACAAAGAGCCCCATTTTCTCTCAGTTTAGATGCTGAGCTGATCTGACAAAGAAGGTTTCACCAATCCCATCATTTTAAATGATGGCTTCCCTGTCTGAAGCCCTTCACTAACATAGGATCTGCTCCATATTCATTAAAGTCTATAGAATCACCTCCATTTATTATTTTGAGCATCAGATCAAAAGTGCTATAAATTATTTATTATTTCAGTTGTTGGTTTTCTTGAGTTCTTGGTCTGATTATTAATTCTCAGTATAGGTACAAGCTGTGCAGGAACTTGTTTTCCTGTGGAGACAATAGTTCCAAAAGACCATAAAGGCTCACACATTTTTTTGTCATAAAGTACTCTTTGAGTATAAACTAAAGCAGGAGTCACCAATGTGATTTTCAGAGAATTTAGTCCTGAATGCCACTTTTGCTGTGCTCAGATTATAACTTTCCAAACCCTATCTCACTTCCCTGGAGAAACATCCATTCCCAACATCTGAAGGTTTTTCTATTCAGTTTCTCTTGTAAGGTGCCTGTTCAAATATCTGTTTCTGGACCTCCTCTGAAGTGACTGGATTTGAAATCTACTCTCATCTGAGTCCTTTGGTGATTCATAAACTCAGGCTACCTTAGCAAAGGGGCTCTCAGGAAGGATTTTAGAAGTCATACTTTGTCAACACTGAAAATTCATAAGGAGAATGCAGCAGCGCTGTAGTGCTCTTTTAAACAGTCACAAAATCCCTTGAAAATAAAGGAATTTTTCATCTGATTTCAAGTTCTTTGATTCAGACCTCTCAAGTGGAGGATTCAACAGTAGGTACTGTTTCTTCCCAAGAAAAATGCTTCTTGAGATTCTTCATTTTTGTGCATCTCCATTACTTCAAAATGGGTCATATGCAGGATTTAAACTCTGTGTACACTGAAGAACCACTCAAGGAGCATTCAGGGAATGAAATGCACAAAATTTACTCAACCTAAGTCTTTTCATCTAGGACAGTCTTGATATTGCCCAATAACTCAGACTCTTCAGGTGTTTGCATTCTGACTTTGTACCTTTTTTGTCAGAGTCAAGTCACTTGAAACTGTCTTCCAAACCATGCAGAGAGAAGTAGATTAGGATTTAGGAGAACTATGAGAAGCTGCTTCGTGTCAGCAGAAACCTTGAGTACATTAGTCCCTTTCTTCCTCATGCATTACCTGGCTTACCTACGTATGGAAAGTGCAGGGGTCAGTCGCTAAATATTGCAAATAAATACATGTAAATATACCTGGAATAGAAATGGCAGTAAGCCTTCCACATGCTATTCCTTACTGCTGCCTTTTAATCCAGTCTTTCCTCCCTCTGCCCCTCCTTTTTTTTATGCAAGTTATTAGAAGTGTATGTTCATACAAAAGAACACCAGAACTTTTAGAAAAAAATAGTCTGTTTGGTTTCCTCTAAGAAATCTAAGCATTTTATTCTTTTAAATACTCACTGCAGCTTAACATTTTATTACTGTATGATAAATAGTCAAATGCCAACATCAGAATTAAATAGATGGTATCATATATGATCTGCTCTCTTTATATGCTGCCAGAGACATTTTCCCAGCACTTTGGTAAATAGCCATATTCTCCACTAAATAAATCTGCATATTAAGATGAAGGAGAAAAAATATTTAATATTAAATAACCTCTCAATGTGGGAGGTCATTAAACTATTTTGTAGCTGAGCTCTTTAATTGCTCTTTTGAGCACATGAGGCTTGTTAGTCTACAGAAATGTTAAAAAAACCAGATATTGGAATTTAATTCAATTTATCCATTGATATATTGTTTAAATCCCTATTTAATTTCTTTTTATCCATGGAATTGCTGGTCTTGGTTATGCTGAGAATAGAGATGGCTTTCCAGAGACAGGGTTTTTTTTTTTCTGATACAAGGACAACCACTGATTTAGGTACTGGAAATGGATCACCTCTTTCCCCCAAGACAGTAACTGCACAATTGCACCCTTAAGTGCTTCCTTCAAGTGAACTGCATATTTTTGTACCTAAACCCAAAAACAACATCTTACATGCATGGCAGCAATTGTTCTGTCCTCCTTACCCTCTAAATATTACAAGTGAGAAGTTTGTTTGATGAGTGAATACTAAGATAGAGATCTGTCCTTTTCTAAGTAGGAAAAGACTTCTGTATCTGAGCCTAAAACTTTTTGAAAGTATTAAGTGGGCTTCCCTCAGGTAACAGGTCAAAATTAATTCTCAGTGACTGAATTGGCATTTTGCTGTGTTTCTGTATTCTCAGACTGGACAAATTTTCATCTTATTACTTCCAAGTAGTTATAACAATTTGAGATTCTTCAGCACTTTTCTACAGTCGAAAAGAAAAAAGGAAAAATGAGTATTTTGAAGAACACATCACTTCACGTAAAACTGAAGCTCAGCTCCTATCTGACGTCAGTATAGAAAGGATGGTAGCAAAATCCTGTAAAATTTCTGCTGTGTATTTATCACTGCATGGGAAAAACTCTGAGAACTGAGGGAAGATTAAGGGTAGTTATGTATTTAAATATACAGTAAAACTTCTGGTGCAGTTAAATACAGAGATGGTGAGCATTACATGTGTTCACAGCACAGTGAAATCAGCATAAATCTTGTCACCATCTTCAGCTGGCTTTGGAGGACCATGCTAACCACAACCTTACGTAACAGAAAGGAAAATCAACCAAACATTCAGTCAGACTGACCCAGCCACTCACAGAATATCCAGAAGAGTCACCTTTCCAATTTATTTTTTAACATACAATGTTATATTGTTGGTTCCTTAGATTATTGTTGAATAAAATAACCCCAAGAATTTGTTTCCTTTTACCTTCCTTTGACAGTCTGTTATTCTCAAGTGGATAATTAGAAGGCAGGTGCACAGCGTGTTTTTACACATTTTGCAATTACTGAATTGATTTTTGCAGAGAGCTGGTTTTGGAGTAACTGCACATCAGTTTTAAAAAATACAATATTTAACAGAAATTGGGCTTTAGCTTATTTTTATACATTTCACAACACTTGACAGTAGTAATCTCTCTCATAAAGGCACCTTGTTCACTGTAATCTTCTCCACAAGTTTTGTAGCCCCATCAGTGTGCTGTTAAATGGGATTTGAGACAGGCTTCATCTGCTTTGAATCTGGAAAAGGCTAGGTGGTTTGCATTTCTCTTCTTTGGGGCCTTCTGGAAAGCCACATATTAAAGCTGTTGAACACCTGATGCTATTCCAGGTATGTTTTCTGCTAAGTAGCTTTATTTGGTGACAAGGGTCAAGAAGAAATGTTGATGTTTTTCCCAATGCTACTTCTATTCTAGGTGGCCTCAGCTTTCCCTTGTTTATTCCTGAGGTCTGGCTATACATTGAATGGTCTGATACAGCTGGCCAGAAATAGATACAGAAAAAAGTCAGGGAAATCCCTGTGGTTTGTCCAACAGCTGATGTAGAACAAGATATTCAGTAAATTGCTACACAAATCCATTTAATTTTTATGATTTACTTTTAAGATAAGGTCCAGAAGAACAATAGAAACTGAATTCTTGACACAATAAGAAGATCCCTCTTGTCTGACTTTCTTGAGGGACAAGAGCTCTTGCAGAGGGATCTGCACCGACAGGAGCATTGGGCAAACACCACTGCCACCGAATTCAACAAGAACAAATGCCAGATTCTGGATCTGGGACAGAGTAATGCTGGACACAAGCATAAACTTGGGGAGGAGTGGCCAGGTAGCAGCCCTGGAGAAAGGCATCTTGGGCTGCTGGTGAAAAAAGAGGTTCAGCATGAGCCAGCAGTGAGCCCTGGCAGCCAAGAGGAAAAATAGCATTCTGGGGTGCATGAGAAACAGTCTGAAAATTAATTGACACTCTCAAATAAAGATCTGAAAAAGACAGAGGTCTCTGTATCTTCAGAGACAGGCAGACTTTCCAATACAGGTCATCTGACAGAAACCTCAATCTGTATGACACCCATTTTAATGGCATGGCTAAGGATATTCCTTTCATGGAGATTACCACATGTAAGAGAGTGACATGATATCATTCTGCGTTTGGAAATCTAGCCACCTGAAGAATTATCCAGTTACACCTAAACATGTGTTCCTGCACAAAGTCTTTTGAAATTTTAATGGAATGCAGCTCATTACAACCCCAGCACTGGTCAGGGGACACTGGAATCGACCTGTAGTGCTCACTAATGGAGCTGCTGCATCCCTGAACACACACAAAGCAACTGTAAAGATTGTTTTCCAATAAATTACTCTCATCAGGATTATGTCAGTTCTCAGGAAGTATTAAAGATGTAGTATGAGGCAAAAGAACATAAGAAGGGATGTGCTACATTGCAGTGAAGCAATGTAGGCGTTGTAATATAACACAACATTTGGAATATAAAGAGAAAATCTCTAATTTTTGCACAAGAGAAAAAAGAAATTGACTAGATGTATGTGTTCAATCTGAATATATGGAAACAGAAGCACAAGCAAAGGGGTGAGGTAATGAGAGCCTAGGCACAAGCAGGTGCATGATTTGGGCCCCCTCACCTCAGTTACGCACCTCACTCCCAGCCCCATCACATGTGCACAAGCTATTTACACATATTGCACCAGGCGACTCCACTGCTTGTGGAGGAAAGTAATTTGTTCAACTCAGTTACTGCAGTCAGCCACTAGATAGTTTAAATTACATATAATCTGCCTCCTATGCAAAGTTCCCACTTCATTTGTCTCTTTGATTGCTTCAGATGCCATTTTGTCTTACAGGAAATAACATAAAAGGCATCAGGCAGCATTTATCAACTATCACATTTTCTGTGTCTGATGACGTGCAAATTTGACTCCCATTCTAAGAGAGGAAAGGTAATCTCAGGGATAAGACTTTGGCCTGCGACTTAAGAGCTTTATATTCATCTCTTGGACCTAATAATGGCTGATTTCATAGTTTTCATTTTGGATTTTCCGCAGTATCTAGAGGCAGAATACTATCCCAGTTCTTTTAGTTGGAAGGTGTGGTGAAAAAGCTGATGTGAACTGCAAGTTTAGAGAGAAGCACACTTTACAGGGCTATTAGGCTTGTGAGAGATCAAATTTGACATAGACAAGTAGGCATTATAACAAATAAAGGTATAGCAACACCAAGACATGTTGGAATTTATTTATCTAAGTAAGATAAGTAGTTTAAAAAGGGAAATCTCCCTATAAAAAAAATTGTTGCTGATATAGACTTATACAACTTTCTGAAAATTTAGTACATAGTTTTAAGTAGTACTTAGCATCAAGGCAGAAATAAATTCCTTTGCACACCCCCTCAGATGAATTACTTTTTGATTATTTAGATAATTCCTCTTTGTAACACATTACCTTATCCTCGTGTGAGAGAACGGAGATGCGCAATTGTGCTTGCTCTCACCACAGAAATGCCAGAATTGTTATTATCTGTAAGTTTTCTGCTCTCTGGAGGAATTAATTGTCTTGAAACCCAAGGGAAAGAAATATCATAAGCTACAAAGTATTTGTTGTTTGGGATGAATTTTTCATGCCCGTGGATCGCTGACCGTGATGAATCAAGTGGTGCAGAACAGGAGATCAATCAAGAACAAGTGCCAGTGAAAGTGAGAAGCACAGCAGACAAAGTGATATCGATGTCAGAAGACATGTCTGCTCCACAAAGCTCTGACTCATCGTTCACCAAACTCTCTAAATATGGTGATACCATTTTGAAACTCTTGACTTAACTTGCTTCAGTGAAACTATGAATATCAAGTAACTGTCTAGTAAGAATTGTCTGCCTGAATGCAAACAAAGCAAAGCCTCGCAACCTGTCAGCTGCCTTCAATCCTGCACTTCTGGAAAACCTAGCTGCTCTAAGATTAAAAATAATCCTTGCAGAGATGAGCTTTGTGATGTTGCTTCTCTCTTAAGAGAGCCTGAGAGCTATTTGGAATAACATACATTTTGTAAAATATCTACAAAAATCTAAGGTACTTTCTGCAAACAAAATTAAGACTATCTAAATAACTGATTCCCAAGTTTGTCATGTGTAGAGGTTAAATTGTTTCCAATGCAAAATGGATGAAAAGAAGATTGCAGTAGGACAGCCAACACTTACTGTTTGCCTCGCTGGAAATAAAAAATTAATAAATCTAACTTTCTTTAATAAAAGCAGAATGCAACTGGAATCTTTGCCTCTGGGCATGTTGAAGGCTACTGTGTTAGGGAACACCAAAGTTATATTCATCAGTCTGAAGGAGCTGAAAGAAACCACCTCTTTAGGCTAGGGACTGAAAAATCTCACATACTGAGTGGATTAAGGTCTAAGGAAGATACACACCACACTGATGAGCACGCTATATATTTTCAATTTAAACAAGACCATTCTTTTCACCACAGCTATGGATGATTTTAATACAGGAAAGCTATATTCAAAACAAATTTGAGCTATTCCATCATATACATCTGATATAAATAAGAGGAAACACTGCTAAATTTTGCAATAATAGGAACTGCTGCTGAATGCTACAATTTATCATTTTCAAAAACTCTTGGTATCAATTACATCAATCACTCTTGCCCACAGTTGAATTACGGCTATTCCCACCTACCCTCTGACAACTTTACATCCCAGTTGCTTACTTATCCAGGTTTCTCTCAGATAGAAAGCATTAAGTGTCTAATACTGCTCTCCTCAGTCCATGAACTTTAGAGAGCCTAGACGCCTAGATTCAGAACGTTATCTGCATTAGTTAGCTTTAACATCCAAATTTCTCCCCACAGAATTTATTGAATGCTTCTTTCTGGCAAACCACAAATCTGCCTGAGTCTTGAGCACCTAAAGAGATGGGTCACATTTAAGCCCATCAAGGTTTGAAACAAACTACTGTTTGTCTCCTGGAGTTTCTGTTTGCAAGCAAGTCCCAGGGAAGAGGAGCAATACTGGGCCCTGCCCAAAACATGGACAAGAAGGAGCTGGTTGTGCCTCCACATCTGCTCAACAATCCAGTAGCTGTAGGAAGTATTATAGAGTCACAGAATATTTTGGGTTGGAAGAGACCGTAAAGTTCCACTCCCTGCCATGGGAAGGGACACCTTCCACTATCCTAGGTTGCTTCAAGCCCCGTCCAACCTGGCCTTGGACACTTCCAGGGATGGGGCAGCCACAGCTTCTCTGGGCAACAGCTCTTCAGGGCCTCCCCACCCTCACGGGGAAGAATTTCTTTGTAATATCTCATCTACACCTTTGTACTCTATTCAAAGTTCTTTTTGAAGAGATACACACTGATTTCACTGGTTGTTTAATTTACCAGAATGTTTTGTAGATTCTCCTACCTTAAGCCATTATGCCTAGATATATCACCTTTGCAGAATTTATTTTAGTGTTTATCGCATATATCTTAGTTTGATTATTGAGATGGCACTGCTGGATAGGGTTCAAAGAACTTGTCACCTGGTAGCAGTTATGGAGCCACGCTGCACATAACGATAGCTTGTGGCAGAAGCAACTGCAAAGATGTATCACTTTACAGCTTTAAAAAGGTATTTTGCATTTGAAGTTCAGAAAGCTTCCTACATACAAAGGAAGGCAAATACATCTGGTCTCATTTTACTGGTGGGAAACAGGATAGACACTAGACCACAAAATAGGACAAAATAGGTGAATCACAGAAAAGGTCAGAGGTTCTGTCTTCCAATGCAACTTTTCCCATCAGATGATCTGAGTAATGTGGCCCCAAGTTACAGTGTCGGGAGACTGGGAAGCTTGGACCAGAAAGATATTTACATGTACTCATGAATTTTGTTTGCAATATCATTCTCAATTCAACCAGCATATGCATCAGCTTCTGCAACACCGGTGATTTGACTGCTACATAGGATGTAGCTTAAATTTCTTTTTATTTACATGTAAATGATGAGATTAATAATCAGGCACACTTATGAATTGAAGAACTGAAAACAAAAATCCAGTCCAAGATTTCTGGCTGTCTAGGGACTATTAGAGAGGACTTCACTTTCAAACAGCTTTCTGTGTCTTTTCAATGCCCAAAAACTAACAAATTGATAATTTTTCAAAAGTAAGTCTGGCCCAAGATGGTGACAGGGGAAACAACACAGAAATACACACCCACAAACTACAGTCTCAAGCACTACATTAGATCAGATAAAATAGGTAAGAAAATAGATTTATTTTTATATTTTACATATATTTTTGTGGCATTTATGTCTATGAAATTACTTTAACTGAAAGAAAGAGGGACAAAACCTCACGTGTCTTTGATAACTGTCAGTCTTGTTCACTGCATTCCTCAGCACTGACTACTGGGTTTCTGAATCACCATTCCCTGCCACTGAGCAGATCTAAATATTTGCCAAAAATCCTGACGAGGCCAAGAAATGACCAGGCCTTTTGAAAAACCCACATGGGCAATGAACACAGCATCCAGTGCTGCAGAGATAATGAGAGCAACAGCACTTCTCTTGCGGTATCTGTCCCACATGGCACCAGCACTGCAGGGGGAGCGCTGCTGACCTATTCCACTGGCTCAGCTGCTTTGTGTCTGGTTCCTGCATGTGGTTGATGCTGGCTCAGACTTCCTCAGCTGTAAAAGAACAGCTGAATTGAACAGTCCTGGGCTTCAAAAGCAGCCTGGCTTCCCAGACTGACCTGGAAATACTCTGCTGTACGGAGAAACGTGAAACTGAAATTAAAGACCTGCTGTGGAGGATGATTGCAATACTGGCCACTATGGGCTTGAAGAAATTCCTTACAGGAAAGGCATCTAAGTGATTTAATTCTCCTTGAAACTACAGGTACTCTAAAAATAGCATGATATGTTAGTGATGCTGACCCACCACTTGCCAGTGATGATGTAATTCTGCTATAAATGTGCTATCTTCATTTCAGCTACTGCAAAAGTAGTGTGCCATAGACTTCCTCCTGTGTGGAAAATAATTCAAGCAGTATGTAAATACCTCAGCACGTGACCATAAGACTCAGCTGGATTCAGTATTCTCCAGAAACACAGCTGGGCAGTAAATATTTCAGATGGCCTTCAAGAAAATCACACATATGTAAGGTGTACAGCACAAACATCTCCGTGCCAGCAGCAGTTAGTTTCAAACTATAATGTTCCTACAAAAAAAGTGAGGAAAAAAAATGAAAAACAGGTAGTTCTGTCAAGTCAAATTGTAAACAAGGAGGAAAGAGAAGGAAAATAATGCTGGTTGCCACAGGACTTGTGGCCTCCAACATTTCAACAAAAGAGAAGAACATGTCAGCATCAACATGGAGTTAATACAATGATGTTATAGACAAAAAACTACAAAAAAGCCCCTTATCTCCTTCACTCCTTTTCATGCTACAAGTTGCTGTACTGGAGGTGGCTGGGATGGAGCTAATTTTCCTCAGAGCAGCCCAAATGGTGGCAGACTTTCACTCTGTGACTTAAGCAGTATTGATAATTCACCAATGTTTTGGTCATTTCTGAACTGTTCTGCACCATATCAAGGCTTTTTCTTTTCCCCACTCTGCCTCCATCAGGAGTAGTCAAGAACCCGTGGGGAGACACGGCTGAGACAGCTGATCTGAACTGATCAGAGAGATGTTAATATCGTGTGATATTGTACTCAGGAATAAAAGCTCAAGGAAAGCAGGAGGAAGCAGGATCATTCATGGTTATGGCATTTGTATTCCTGAGCAGCCATTATGTGTGCTGAGACCCTGCTTTTCAGGAATTGGCTAAAAGTCTGCCTGTAAGAGGGAATTAGTAAATAAATTCTTTATTTTACTTTGCTTGTACTCACAGCTTTTGCTTCAGCTGTTAAAGTGTTATCTCAAGCCACAAGCTTTGCTTTCTTCCTTTTTTTTTCTTTTCCTTTTCTTTTCTTTTCTTTTCTTTTCTTTTCTTTTCTTTTCTTTTTTTTCTTTTCTTTTCTTTTCTTTTCTTTTCTTTTCTTTTCTTTTTTTCTTTTCTTTTCTTTTCTTTTCCTTTTCTTTTCTTTTCTTTTTTTTCTTTTCTTTTCTTTTCTTTTCTTTTCTTTTCTTTTCTTTTCTTTTCTTTTCTTTTCTTTTCTTTTCTTTTTTTCTTTTTTTTCTTTTCTCTTTTCTCTTTTCTCTTTTCTTTTCTTTCTTATCAATCCACTAAAATTGCTGTTGGATGTTGGCTGTGATCAATCCACTGTAATTGCTTAACCAAAGGCTTAGGTTTTAAACTTTAGAAACTCTCCTATAGCCCAGAAATATTAATCCTGTTAGCTGTTCTCTTCCGTAATGTATCAAACATGAAACACCCTTGAGGTTCATTGCCTTTTCGATTCTGTAATAATCTGTGTTATAATATTAGCTGGACACAATACCATTTGATGCTTTTCTCCAAATCTACAGAAATTACAGAGGGAATTCCTTCATCTTTCCCTCTCTCTGCTCCATCCCACTTAACCACCCACTGCTTTAACCATTTTAATTCATACATTTTAGTGAGTAGGGCAGAAAATAGGGGTCAAGGCATTCTATGGAAATTTCAAAGAGAGAGTCAGGAACAAACACAGATTTTTTTTCTTCAGCTGCACAATATTTGCCTGTTTCCCTCCCCTCCCCACCTACTATGAAGTGAGTGACTTCCTCACTGAGATGCACTCATTTGGCTGGAACTCAGTGTACAAAAAAAGAGCTGTATTCTTTCTGCTCTACTGCTAAGGTCAAGCTGCCAGTTTTCTTTGTGACGCACGAGGCAGCACAGAACACAAATTGCATTTCCACTCTCTTCAGGTTTTCTTTTAAATGCCACAATACTGACAGTAATCACTGAGCTGAACAGATATGACACATAAGACACTGACAGAACAAATAAGGCCCATTCTATCTTGGTTTTCCACTAAGTAAACAAATGTATATTTGGTTGTCAGTTTAGCTAGAGAGTCTTCTGAAGATAGGTAACTTGTAAACACTGTGCCATTGTGAGAAATTCATCATATGTTAAACATCCTGAGATTAATGTAAATATCCAAATAAATTAGGCATATAAATAAAATAAAATAAAATGGGAACGAAAAACCCCCTTTCACAATCGATTGCAAATCTAAGCCCTTCCACATTGCCATATTCCTGGTAAAATATTTTATTGGCAGGAAATACACTTGGAGTAAGTTTATGGGAAAAATAAAAATAATTTTGAAAGATAGCATGGGCTCCACACAATTTACTAACATAAACAGGTGGTATTTTACACTTCCTACTTCTCTCATAAATTCTACCATATATTTAAAGGGAGAGCCAGCAAGGAAAAAAGAGATAAAAGTGGGTGGAAGGAATTAGTACTCAGAGGCAAGTAATTCTATCACCAGCTTCTTAATGATTTTTTAGCAGCTTGTTATGCACTAAACCTGAAAATAATTATTAATGGTATTTGTCTATGATATTGAACTTTGACTGTGAGCCATGGAAACATTTGATTCCCTCAGAAACCTTCCTCACAGTGAAAACTGGTTAGTCTGTCTACCTAGGTCATTTCCTGAGCAATCATGTTGACTACAACATATCTCATCTGTTCCCAATCCACATCCTGCTTTTTGTTGTGACTAAATTAACATCAGTGGTGCTAAAGATATTCCCAGGAGTTCCAGCCCTGTAAAGTACTCGCTGCCTACGATTTTTACCAACTTCATTTGTGATGCTCAGAATCAGAAAGGGAACAATTAAAAATTTATTGGAATGAAAATTTCAGTTTCTGCATTTTTCCTACCTATAGCCACTCAGAAATGCATCTTATTCACAAGCTTGAAAATGTATTTGAATCACACCATCCTAAAGTATCCCAACACACAAAACTGGTTTAAATACTACTTAAAACTTAATGAATTAATATTCATCCAGTATGTACAGTGATGCTTTAGAAAATGCATAAAATGCAGCTTCACAAACCATTATGATCCATAGTTATTCTTAGGTAAATGAAACTGAGGAATAAAAGCTTTCAATCACCAGGTAATCCTATTTTTTAAATATGCTGTCACTGTCAATCAGCCCAAGTGGTTATCCCACTGAGTTTTGCACAGCTTTCTATAAATTCTTTGAATAACACATTGGCACTAACAACTCTTTCCTTAAAGAGTGAAAATGCATGTTACTTTACACTTAAATAAACATTACATGAGCATGTTTCAGGGATATGTGTATTTAAATCTGTTTACAGTCACTGGTTTTTTGTTTTGATTTTTCCTCCTACTGCCACTTGTTCAAAATTTATTATAGTGAAGTAGCGATTTGTTTATATAGTTATGAGCAGTAAAAGCTGGGGAGTGAGAGCAAAGGTAAGAGCTGTGTCACAAAGAATAAGAGAAAACATATAGAAATGCACAAATATTTGTTTTGCATCTTGTCCTTTTTTTCCCAGACTGGGGGAAAACAGAATTTTTTTTCTTGGTACCAAAGGCGGTATCCCTCTAGCATCACTGTGATTCATTATTCCACTGAAGATTCTTGTTTGTGGAGGAATCTAGTTCTTCAAAGAACACAGAAGAGTCTGACAAATTCTGTGCCTCCCACTGATTTCACAGGGTGTTACATATTGCTAAGGCTGGGGCCCACAGGCTCCTCTGTGTTCTGGATGGTTGTCAGAAAACCACACACAAGAAGCATCGCTTTGCCTAGCACCCCATAAATTTATATTAATGTTAGATTTACACAGCCTTGTGCACAGTGGAGGAGAGCAAAAAAGGGCTGTGCTGAGAAGATTTAGAATCACAGAATCATAGGAAAAATAAGATTTGAAAAGACCTCTAAGATCATCAAGATCAGCCATTAACTCAGTGCTGACAGGATCACCACATAACTATGTCCCTAACCTCCACATGCACAAGTTCCTTTAATATTTCCAGAGATGATGAAACCACCACTGCCCTGGAGAGCCTGTTGCAATGCCTGAGCATCCTTTCACTGAGGGAATATTTTCTAATTTTCAACCTAAACCTCCCCTGGCACAACTTGAGGCCATTTTCTCTCTTCCTATGGCTTGTTTCCTGGCAGAAGAAATCGACCTGCACCAGCCTACACCTGTGGGGATGCCTCTCCAGGTTCCTACTCCAGAGAGCCCATGAGTGAGAAACACGGGATAAGAAGTCACAGAGGCAGAAGAATGATTCCCTAACGTGACCTCTGTGTACATTTTGGCCTCCAGTATGTGCAGCAGGTATTGAGATATGACCATGGACTATTAGCACCAGGTAGGATTATTGCAGTGGAAAAACAGCATCTGAAAGCAATGCTCTTTGAAGGACAAATTGCTGCATTTTCCTTTTATCCCTTTACTCCCTTATTATTGCTTTACTCATCTGTTTCTTGTTTTCTGTTTTCTCACTCTCTTTCTATGTCTCTATTTTTTTTATTTTCTTGTTCTCTATTCTTAGTTTTTAGCATCTGTTAACATTTCCCATACCAATTTCTTGGACTGTTTCTTTATATCTACCCTTTTGACTTTTTCCTAACCCCTTCCTCACCATCAAATATCACAACCAATTGTCATTTTGAGCATGTTACCTGGGGAAAAAAAATGAGGAAGCTTATGTGATGCACTCCTTGTTATGTCAAGCGTTTAATAACTTTTAAGTATCTTGGGAAAGAATTGATAAATCGATCTTTTGACTTCCACTTTTATAGGAACAGACCAGTAAGCAGCGTGTGCATTGAGAGAGAGATTATGTTGCAAATTCACTTTTTCTTCTGACTCTGGGAAATCCACTGAAACTGCTTTAAGTGGAAGAAAGGCACAAGAACCGAGTTTCTGGAGCTCATGGGGGGCTACTTGATCACTGTAGTAGATCATTCTTTTTTCTCCTCTAATCCCAGGAGAGAAATAATGTGTTTCTAGAGCATATCTACAAATATAAGGGGACCCCATGAAGCCCAGGAACACATCTTTGGGCTGTACCCAGTGTCAGATACTGCACAGAGCAGAGCTCTGGCATACTGTGTGTGACGAGTGATCAAATTCACCAGGCAGCCCAAGTAAGATTATTCACTGTGAAAAAAATGTCTAATGACTGCTTTTTAATCAAAATGAGAACATCATTTCTATTATAAGAAAGTCCAGAAAAAATTTAGAGAAGGGGAAATTTTAAAGCCTGCCAGGCATTCTGGATGGCTTAAGAAGCTGCTGTTTTTGAAACAGCTGAGGATTTGACAACACTTGGGTTTGGTTTTGAACATTCTGATTAAAAATCTAAAACAATAGTACACATTTTGCAAGCTGCCAAAGAGACATTTCTGTAAAGACAGCGCAGATCCTGTTCAACAGGGAAAAGTTCAGTGTAACACAACAAGCTGTCATGCAGGTAGTAGGTTAGTAAAGTTACTGAAGGATTCAAAGAATCTGACAGAGCAATCAAGTCAGTAAAGGAATCACAGGATGTGACAGAGAATACGAATTTCAGCTAGGACTCAGTTATTTTGGACATGTGAAAATGGACAAGAATTACAGAATTACATTAGCACTTCAAGGAGATTGCAAGGAAGGAAATTACACAACAGCTCCTCTCATAACTGTAGTCAGTGCAAGCTGAAGAAGAAATACGTGCATCAGTCTCCCAGCTGATTACAGCTTTTGCTTTGCCAAAGCTTATGAAATTAGTTTTTAAATCTTATAAACATTTGTGAGCCTGCCTTTGGGACCCCTGAAATGGCTAGTTTAGTTCTAGTGTTTTAATGAAAAGATAAAACACTGACCACGTGAGTTGAAAACATAACTTTTTTGGAGACCAAATTCACGATAGTCCAACTTGGCAGTCTTTTACATTCACACCCTCATCTTTTGGATGTTCCCTTCAAACAAAGTGATTTTAGCCAGTGTCTCCACTGCTTAGTGGGCAGGTAATGCATTAGCAGATCTCTAGGGCTGGCAGAAAAGTGTCTTCCCAAGACACTTCCTCTGAAACTGGGACCTTGCACAACACTCTGGTAACACCAAACTCCTGTCATCAGAGCTGTGTGAGCATGATGAGACTTCCAGCTTCTAGGAAAGAAAATTAGACAGTCTTGCAGGCATAAAGGGAAACTAATTAAAGTCAAAGAACAAATTAAAAGTGGAAAAGGATTACCAGAGGAATGGAAGGGAATAAAATGGAAAGTGTGGAAAAAAAAGAGATGAAAGCAGCAACAGAAGAAAAAAAAAAATCTTAATTGTGCTTTCAAGAGTGTCCCTAATGGAATTAATCTCATCCAAATTCTGCAGATAGCACATGCCAAAAATTCTGCAGATGGCTCGGCTCAGCAGCAGGGACGGCTTGGAAGGGAAACAGTTCCTGTGGCTGCCTCAACAGATTGTTTACAGCAAAGATACCGACAGTGCCCAGTCATTGTCATGAAACAGTGCTTGTTCCCTTGTTTGAGACTTCAGTCTGGGCATTTCAAATGGCAGATTTGTGTGTGGCTGAAACTAGGAGAGTCCTTGATCATTCAGTTCCTGTTGCTGGGGAATAGCCCGAAAGGTTTTCTGTCTCTTTATAGCAAGCAGTGTGAATGGGAAAAGCTGAGCAGTGCACAAGTCACTGGAATCTTCGCTCTAAGCGAAGCTCAGTTTTAATAAATCACACCATGAGAAGCAGTCTCATTAATATAACCTTCTGTGAGTACTAATCACTTAAAATGATAGAATACCCTGAGCTGGAAGGGACTTACAAGGATCATCAAATCCAGCTCCTGGCCCTCCACAGGATCATCCCCAAGAATCCCACCGTGTGCCTGAGAGCATTGTCCAAATGTTTCTTGATCTCTGTCAGTCTGGTGCTGGGACCATTCCGTGGGGAGCCTGCTCAGTGTCCAGCAACCCTCTGGGGGAAGAACCTTTTCCTGATATCCAAACTAAACCTCCCCCAGCCCAGCTCCATGACATTCCCTCGGGTCCTACACATAATTGTTCACATAGAAGCAGTGTCGGTGAAGACCCTGAGTCAGTAAATTCTGTTTCCAGCCCCAGAACAGAGAACAGCAAGAGGTGAGCTAACAGATCTGTTTGCCTTCCATCTGCACCACCACCCAACACACACATGAGGTGGCCAGTACTTTGAGGGGGCTACCTCAGCATATTTCCAGTTCTACAGGAGCATTTATACACTAAAGGACATATTTTAGTTCTGTTTGATGCAACATAAATGACTTTTTTTTGTGCAGAACAAACAAATCCAATCTTGAGATCAGCCTAAGGATCTCTGTTTAGCAGCCTGAACACAAAGAAAACTTCTGTCTATGTACATTATTAGTGTCACATCAGCCAAAGGTCCTGATGACTTCTAGCACATCTCATAATTTTGAGGACTTTCTCTTCTATAAGAGAATTTGAAAACTGTAAGTGCTTTTTCCATTCAGGTGTATTTGCTCTTTAATGCTCAGTCCCTGCAATTTATTCTGTCTTAGTGTAAAGCACTTAGACTAACAAACTTTCACCAGCCTGCTCCTTTCGAAGACTCGTCTACTATCTGCTCCATCTTGCTTTTAAGAAAATCATTAAGGGCATATGCCACTCTTATTGACCAAAGGAAGTTTGCCTTGAAGATCTCATATATCTCTAACTATACACATTCTAATTTCTTCACTTAACTTTTTATTCTCCATTAAGTAATTCTGGCCACTTTCCTCCTCAAATTTTGGGATATATGTATTCTTCTCTTGAATACATTACTTTTAATGAATACATTACTTTTAAATATTGCGAATTGTCCATCCCCTGTTCCAAAGGCTCATTTGCTAGCCTTATCCATATGGGTATTTAAATAGCATCATCTGGATGTTATGATGGGAGAAGCTGGATAGATCAACCCATCCACATCTGTCGAGGTTTGATGCTGGCCAAAAGCCAGGCACCCACAAAAAAAACCTATGCACTTATTTTTCTCTTCTGTAACTGAGCAGAGGAGAGGGAATTAAAACAAAAACGTCATGAGTTGAGATAAGGTTTAGGGGAAAAACACTTTAAGGCAAAAAAGGTTCAAAACTTAAACAGTATAAAGAAAATTTATTAACAATTAAAAGTAAAAAGGGTAATGAGAACTAAAATAAATCTTTAGAACACCTTTCCTTCCCAGTCCCTCCCTCTTTCCCACCGACTGTGCAAGGAGACAGAACATGGGGTGGTTTTCGTCAGTCGTTCACTTCTTAAAAATCATTCTGCAGTACACTTAAGGAAAAGAGTTTCTTTCTTCTGCTGTGCTGTGGGATTATTCCCACAGGAGATAGTTCTCTGTAAACTTTTCCCGCATGGTTTCAACTTTCACATGTAGAAGTCCCGCCTGAACTTGCTGTAACGTGAGTCCCTCCCACGGGCCAAGCAGTCTTCTCACAACTGCCCAGCGTGGGTCATTTTAGTTCAGGGAGTTTAGTCTTTTAAGGATGAGCTCTTCTAGTTTGGAAGCAAGGGTTCTCTTGCTCTATCTCTGGAAACAAAGGTCCTCTCTCCCTGTTTGAGTCACTTGTTAGAGCACAGCTTCTCAGCAGCCCCTCACTCCAGTGCGGACACTCATTCTCATGGGCTGCAAGTGGATCTCTGCATCCCCCCATGGATTTATGAATTACGGGGAAACAGTTTGTTGTATCATAGCCCTCACCATGGCTTGTAGAAAAAAAATGCTTAGCTTTGACACCTGGAGAACCTCCTTCCTCTGCTTCTTTTCACTGACCTTGGTGCCGCCTTTTTGGTTCTCATGTGTCCTCACTTTTCCTTTCTCTGACTCAGGGGAAACTTGGTGTTTGTAGGTTAGTTTTTTCTCAAGTTCCATAAATTGAAAAGTTCTTATAGAGCTTCACTGCTCTGAAAATGTTGATTTCATCTGTGCTCCACATTGAGGAATCCTTTGCCATGCTTTTGTTGCTGGGCACGTGGTCCCTGCTGGCACTGTGCGCAGCCTTGGGAAGGCCTTGGCCGTGCGGCCCCGCCGGCCCCCGCCGGGATAGGCCCCAGAAGCCACCTTCCCACTCCTCGGGGGAAGAAAAGAGAGCTTCCTGCACTTTTCCTCCTGTCTTAAATCTGTCATCACAGAGGCGTTACCAGCTTGTCCAACTGGGCTGATAACCTGCCCATCGTCGAAGCCTTCAGCGACTGGCTCTGTGCAGGACATAGAAGTTTTGAGCAGCTTTTCTCCCGCCCCCAGCAAAAACCAGGCTGTGTTGAACCAAAACAACTTCACAGCTGCATCCATTTACCTTGAGTCACTGTATACATATGCAAGTTGCACAATAAAGAATCATGAATTACTGTCTGCAGCAGCTATTTGAATATAGTCATAGTCATTTGTCATCATAAATCATACTCTGTCACTCCTTTTATCATCTCTGTTGGTTTTCTTTGAACTCTGTCCTATTTATCAGACATCTTCTAGTGCTGAAGAATCCAGGACTTCAGACAGGTTTC
>VXBT01003401.1:37882-87091 GCA_013400235.1 Oriolus oriolus | reverse complement strand
GCAGCACAGAGAAACTTGTCTCCTCAGGACCCTGGTGGGAGAAGCCTGTGGAGAGCTGACAGGCAGGTCACCCAATACAGAGACATTCAGAGGGTGTGCTGCTGACATAGCAGTGTGTGATAGGTCATGTAAGTGTGTAAAACCAGCTTGTTCTTTGAATAAAGCAGTTCAGTTTCCCTGCCGGGCTGGGTCTGTGTTTCAATTGCCGACAATTGCTGGCTACACGTCAGAAATCTTGCACTTAATTTATAAGTCCTCAGGACTGAGGATTACCAGTCTTCCTCCAGCAAGTTTGCTGTTTTATTTTACGTTCTTCATACAGGACAGCCATAATGTTATGCAAGAAGTAACAAGTCCTTATTTTCAATAAAATGTGAAATTTATGGCTCTAGCATAATGACATTTTGTACAGGAATAAAGAACTGGTACAATAGGAGGAGGCTTCAGAAGTGGAGACACAGAAAGTGGTGCAGAGTTCACTGGCATGGAATGAGAGGACATAGGGCAGAGCCTTGGCACTCATACCTCTTGGGTATAAGCAACTTGCAAACAGTCACCAAAAGAAATACCTTGGACCCAGACAAAACGGGATTTAGGGTTATAAAGAGAACAAAGGATTCTGGAATGAGAATCATAAAAGTGTGAATTCAGACATAATGGTTGCAGACCAATGAAAAAATAGCAAAGCTGAAAATGCATGTCAGCAAGCAAAGGGTCAGTCCCTTCTCCCAGGTAACAAGAACCAAGATGAGAGGAAATGGCATCAAGATACACCAGGGAAGGTTCAGATTGGACATAGGAAGAATTTCTTCATGGAAAGGGTGATCACATCAGAACTGGCTGCCCAGGGAGGTGGTGGAGTCACCCACCATCCCTGGAGGTGTTCAAGAAATGACTGGACATGGCACTTAGTGCCATGGTCTAGTATACAAGGTGGTAGGGAGGGTAATCAGTCAAAGGTTGGACACAATGGTCTTGGAGGTCTTTTCTAACTTAAATGATTCTGCAATTTCATGAAAGAAAAATTATCTCAATTGAAAGTTGGAGAAAAAGATCACATAAACATCATATTACTAATAGTGAAGGACCTACTACATACTGATGACTCGTCACAGCGTTCCACCACCAGAATGAAATTACCAACCTTACTTCCAGGAGAAAGAGAGGAAGTCACCAAGAAAAATTGTTCAAAATTAATAACTTGGGCTTAATTTGTTTTTATTCCTCTTCCCCCCACCCAATTATTAGACTCTCAGTTGCATTAAAAACACACTCTTGGCTTTACAGAAGGTATACTGTCTCTTTGCCCATAGACAAGATGTTAAGCCCAACAATAGTAAATGCAAGTTTTTCGTTCATTCGGGAATGTCATTAGCATGTGCAATACTAAACTCAGGCCAAAGTGAGGATTGCTTCTGCTTTTATAGAGATCTTCACCATGCTGGAGGCTGTATTCCAGAGAGAAACCTCTTCAGGTTGCAACAATAAAGAGCGATGCAATGAGATCTTGGGAGGAGGAGACAGCCCTGTCAATTCAAAGCCTACACATGTGCAGGACAGCACAACTGCATGAGCCCCCTGCTTACTTTTTCCTGCGACAGTATCAGACATCCTGGCTTCTAGGCAATGTTGTCTCCAGAAAAAAAACACAACACCAAAGGCTGTGAATTCAGCAGCAGTCAGTGTTACACTGGGTAGCCTCATTCAGCAGCTTTAGTCTTCACTTTTCAAAGTCTCCAAGGCTTTCTTACTCTCTTCCTTCTCATTTAAGAACCTTCCCTGCACACCTTGCATCTAAATCTCCCATTCTTACAGCAGTGGCAAAGTTGTGTACACATAATTGACAACAGTTTTGTGTACCTGACTTTTCTCTTTGGAACACAACACTTCCCTGGTCTAAAAAGAAATCTACAACTATCTTTAGGAAACAAAATTGTGTTTATATATTTCCTGAATTTTATTTTAATAGTAACATAACTTCTAAGTCTGAAATATCAAGATTAACTTACAGGTTGCCATAACAACACATTCCCCTGAGAGATTCAATTAAGTATAGGTGAGAACTGAGGAGAACAAAGAAGAATCTGCAGATAATTCCCTTAATTCCAAACCAAAACAATCTATTCCAGGATTATTCTGTCCGCACAGTCCTGAATCTAGTAGCAGTTAATCCACTCAGTTGAGTTGCACCGGCTTCTATTGTTATTTATATATTTATATATATATGTTATTATAATAAACTTCTATTGTTTATTACATCCCATTGTTTTAATAACACCTTTATTTGGTAGCCCAAATACAGCACCATGGTCTAATTTTGCCTGTTCTTTGGACTTTCTGTATCCTACTTTCCCACCTGGCATATTCTATATTTGCTGTAGCATGCTATCATTATTTAAACTTCTGAGGGAAACAGGTTCTAGGTTTTACCCTGTAAAAACCATTTCACCCTTATTAGAATTGAATAATAACATCTAGAGTGAGTATGCCCTGCAAATGTGCCCTGCTGATAACTTAATAGGTTTGTCAAGCAATCATTGTGGACTATACAGACTGTATGTAATAGCCACAGAAGCAAGTAGAGGAAATGAAGCAGAAGCTGTGTGTTCTATGTTCCATTTAAATTTCGTTAGATAACTGATGCTTAAATAGAAGCAATTTTATTGTAAAGAGTCCTTAGCAGCTTGATGAAGCTTTGGAAGTCTAGCAGATTCACACAAAATACACTGCTACGCAAAGGAAGACGTGCATGTTGTCTACAGATCCAGAGTTCACCACCTTCTTTACAGTATATGCACAAGACAACGTGCATATTCACCTTTTCTCTTTGCTGAGTAAGTCGCAGTGTTTGAACTGTTACTCTCCAGAGCAATTACCCTTTTCATGGCACAATCAGGCCAAAAACTTCCTGATTGTATCTTATTACTGTGGTATTTCCTGCTATATCCCCTCCCTGGTTTTCCTGAATGCAAGATTCTCAAAATACCAGGCAAAACCACAGAAGTAGAAGCAAAGAAAACAGACACGTTTGGAAGAAACTGTTGAATACAATGATGAGTATTAAATTAAGTATTGTTATTAAACTTATTAATTATTAAAATTTTCTTATGACCAACAAGGACCACAGTAACAGTGTTAACTAAGAAGAAATATTCTGTGTTTCTTTGCCCTACCAGACCATATACATCCCCAAAACCTGGGGATGTCTTTTTTCTATCCTCTTCACAAATTCTAATCCTAAACAGAGGCAATGAAAAAGATATCCAGGAAAGTACGCAGGAAAGTATCCAGGAGCCTATTATAATCCATTACTCCATTACTCTTTCTTTTTTATTTTTATACAGAACGGAGAGCTGTCAGAGACCAACAGATTCCTGTCTTGAAGGCCTCTTGTCCAATACCTGCACAACCTGGAACTGTCATTAACCAACAAGATTACTCTCCTGGGTTTCAGCATATTTAGAATATAGATAGCACATGGTATAATTTTTTTCCTAGAAGGTCATTGCCATGCTGGAACGCACTGGACATACACTTCTATTGCTTGTTTATTGCTATCTAAATATTTTGACCTTAACTTGCCTAAATGTTGAGATACTATTAATATTTGTATGAAGCTCAAAATTACTTTTATGTGTAGGTATATCAGTTTACTGAAGTAGTGATCTGAATACAAATAATTTGTGTTTAATGTGTTTTCAGTATTTAGTAACAAAGTCTGAGCGACATATTCAAGCTGCAAAATCCAATTTAAAGTTGTAGACAGGTTGTCTTTTATAAAGTTGTAAAACAATAGCAAGTTCACTATCCTCTGATACCCTCTTTAAATGTTTAATTATCCTGCTAGAGATTTGCTTCTTATTTTAATATTGAAATTGCCAAATTTCAGCTTCTAGCCACTGAATCCCACTGTTCCCTTGTCTTATAAGTTCCCTAATACTGCTTTTCTGCGTTAGTACAAGTCACCTCTCAGCTTTCTCTAATAATAAGAATTAACTGAGCTTCTCAGACCTGTTTTCCTGTCCTAGACCTATAGTAGTTCACTTAAAACTTCATACTGTAATCTAACAACCTTATGTGTTCTCTAAGCTGGCCTTCAGTCCCAGTTATGCCACAGTGAGAGGATAGCAGCAATACACTTTTGAGATACGCATTTCTCCTCAGCCAAGTTCTGCACTTACTGAAGTCCTCAACCAAGCTTAATTAGCCAGTTAAATTGCTAATAGAAAGGAGAAATAAGTCTAAGTAAGCTGGACTGAATGAGTGAGCACAGCTCACAGCTGACAGATTTCACATAAGGAAGAAGCAAGCTACATACATTTCAGTCAACTAGAATTTGTAGAGGCCTTTGTTTTCTGTTCATGAAGATATGAGACCACGGAATTTCACTCTAGGTTGTTGAACTTCCACATCACCACAAAATACTGTTGTTTTATCCACTAGTTAATCAAAATCTCCTTTTGCCATGCTGGAGTTTTAATGCTAATTAGAAACTTGGCAGGTATGCACCAGCCCCCAACATGATTTAAAAATATTTCTTGCACTTTATCAGTACATGGTGTTTTCAGATACTGCTTCAACAAAGACAGCCATGACTGAACAGAGGAATGCCCTAGATACTGTGTTCATAACTGGTAGTAAGGCAGCCATAAAACTGCAAACAAGACTTCCTTTGGATTTTTTTTTAGCAACTGAAGTTTAGCAAAATTGAAGTAAGAAGCTGGTCTTCCAAGGCCCGAGACATAGTTTAAAAGAAGCTGGGGAAAATGCTTTGACTACACACCTTTAAAATCCAGCCTTCAAAAAGAAAGAGGCACAGCCAGAACATTACATATATATTGTTTAAAATTAATAAGTCCCAGAAACAGAAAGCTGTTCTGGAACAATGAATAATGACCAAGAGCTGAACACACACTCACACTACAAAAATCAAACAACACCAACTTCTTGAAAATCTGTATATTAGCTATATTTATGCTGTAAAATGCATGTGAAATGTGTATGGTCTGTGAAAGTCACAGCATCTTAAATCAATTTCTATCACTTTCATTTCACTCTTTGGTGCCAGTAATTCCATAGCAAGATTTATGAGGCTGAAATCTTGTTTTTGTTGGACTTTGTTATTATTCATGTGCGAAGAAATGGAACAGGCTTTTTAAAATTGCTTTAAGACAGTCCTGAACAGGGTCTCCCCATTAGCTTTTTTTGTACAATCCAAGTTCTGAAAATATTTAGTTAAAGAGCATTGGTGTAAAAGAGAACTTTGTTCTCATTGTATCAGTGTCCTCAGTAGGCAGTCTAATCCAGGTGGTATAAATACAAATACTAGACAAAATAAAGTGAGCAGAGCACAGAATTTATGGGGTGGGGAGAAGGGGGGTGGGGATTGGGGGAAGAATGGTATCAGTTTATTCTACTGAATATCGGACTAATGGCATTCAGAAGTCACTACAAAGGATGACTAATTTATGATAGTGGGGCGTAAAAGCAGTCTGTGATTATTTGAAACAGCTATATGATGCCTAGTTTTTCTTTGCTGAGTGTTAATGGTGGAGAACACAACAGACGGGTATGCATTAGCCTATGTCTTATTTTATCATTGCCATTCTGGGGTGCTGTTGTATGGGAAGAAAAGTAACCCAGTGGTTTGGTCCATTCAAGGCACAGAGGTTCAACTGAGTACCAATACCAATACCAGTACCAGTACCAATATCACAAGTATTATTCAGTGCAATACATGCATAACGTACAAAACATGCAACTCCACACGATACAACACCATCCAAGACGGTACCATGCCAATACTCATGGAACGCATACCCCATGAGTCATTGCACACAAAACAAAACACCTTGCAGTCCAATAAATAACAGACAGTGCCATACACACAATACAATTTCATACATACATACCATGACACAAAACGCAGTGCAACACACGATATGTGCAATATAATACAACCCCACACCATGCAGTACAATGCAATACCTGCAATACATCCATACAAACAGTATCATGCCATACAATACAACTACAGAGGATTCCAAATGTAGTGCAAAATACCACTTAATACCTAGAACACTATGCACGCAATAAGACTAAGAAACTAAGACAATAAATACCATACGTGACACAGCCCAATATGATATAGAGTCCATTAGCATACATGCTGTGTGGGATATGTTTAATGTATTTTAAAAAATTAAAATATTTATATAGACATAGTGAAGACATATTGCATGATTTGCATGGAATTCGTTTTATGCAGCCCTGAAAGCTGGAATATTAAATATCTCTATAGCAATCAGAAAATACAAAAATCATAATAATGTATCCTATAAAAGAGATGAAAAGATGGTAAAATGTCAAGAAAATAATAAATTCTAAAACACAAAAGAAACATTCCCAATGTCAAGTCTGAACCTCTCCTGACACAATTTTGAAACATTTCCACGCTGTGTTACTGGGAAGACTCGGGAAAATACAGATCTGTTAGTCTAAACGCAGTGCCTGGAAAACTTATAAAGATTGTACTGTGTGCTTCTGACAGACAGGAAATGCAATCATCAGGCACAGTCAGCACGAGTTCACAAGGGAAAAGCCCAGTCTCACTAATCTGGGATAAGGCTATCTGCTTTGTGGGTGAAGGGACAGGGGTGGACATGGCTTTTCTGGATTTTTGTAGTTCCTTTGACACTGTTATTTACAACATTCTTCTGGATAAGTTGTCCGTCTGTGAGATGATCAGGTGCACATTATGTTAGGTGAGGAAGTGGCCTGTGACATTTGGAAGCACTTCCTGACCAAGAGGGTGGTCAAACACTGGAACAGATATCCTATAGAGGTGGTTGATACCCCATGCCTGAGAGTACCTTTAAAGGAGGCACTTGGACAATGCCCTTCACAATGCACTTTTGTGTAAAATGCACATTTTACAAAAATGTAAATTTTGATCGACTCCAGGCACATATTCTATTGAACTATATGTATTTTAGAGTGTTTGGTATTGTGTTTTGTGCAGCAGTTTCTTTGGTATTGTGCTGTATGTTGTCTCAATTTGTGTTCTCTTTTGTATTGTGCTACATGTTGGATGTGTTGTATGCTATTGTTTATATCAAATTGTGCACTTTGTGTGACTTACAGATGCACGGTGATGTGTCGTGTTGTATTAGGGTTTTTTTTCCCACTGCATTCTATTTTGCCTGTTGTATTGCACGTATTGTATTTTTATGCATTATATTTTGCACTGTGCTTTGTATTTTGTATTTTCCATATAGAGTTGCATTGTAGACCCTTTTGCATTTTGTACAGTAATACTGTGTCACATAGAATTTGTTGTATTGGTTTTTTCACTCTATTTTATGCATTTTATTTATTATATGGTTTATACTGTACTGTCATTGGTTTGATATTGCACTGCTGTATTGTTGAATGTTTTGCATTGTAGTGCACCCCCCATCACAGCTCTGGCGCTGTGCAACATTACCTCCCAGCAGGGTCACACACACAGCACCTCTAGGGAATCATCACTGCTGAGCACAGGCAGCCAGCTGGCCCTGCTGCTGTTCCAGATCCATGCAGTGGCACAGTGCGGGCGTCCATCACCATCTGCCCCTGTCGCCTCCAATAAAAACCTTTCCATTGTGTGTGAGTGTGTGTGTGCATGGAAAGTGTTCCAGTTACGCTATTTGTAAAATACTGTGTTTTGGAAAGCCTTGTATTCAGGTATTGTAAGGTCTGGCATTTCCTGTATGGTATAGTATCATAAGATCATAGGATTGTTTGAGTTTGAAGGGACCTTAAAGATCATATATTTCCAAACACCCTGCTGTGGACAGGGACAGCTTTCACTAGGCCAGGTTGCTCAGAGCCTCATCTAACATGGCCTTGAACGCTGCCAGGGATAGGGTATCCACAACTCCTGGGCAACTTCTGCCGGTGCCTCACCACTCTCACAGTAAAGAATTTCTTCCTAATATCTGCTGTAACCTGACTCTCATTTTAAGGCCATTTCCCCTTGTCCCATTACTTCATGCCCTTGTAAGAAGTCCCTCTCTGTCTTTCTTGTAGGCTCCCTTCAGATACTGTAACAGTGCACTTAGGTCACACCAAATCCTTCTCCTTCCCAGGCTAAGAAATCCCAGTTCTCTCAACCTTTTCTCACAGGAGGGGGGCTCCATCCCTCTAATCAAAGTAGTGGTTTTCCCCTGGACTTGTTCCAACAGATTTATATCTTTCTTGTGCTGGGACCCCAGAGCTGGATGCAGTGCTCCAGGTGGGGTCTCACCAGAGCAGAGCACAGGGGCAGAATCCCCTCCCTCCCCTGCTGCCCACGCTGCTTTGGATGCAGCCCAGGACACGTTTGGCTCTCTGGGCTGGGAGTGCTCATGGCTGGGTCATGTCCAGTCTCTCACCCACCAGCACCCCCAAGGCCTTCTCCCCAGGGCTGCTCTCCATCTGTTCATCCCCCAGTCTGTGTTGATGGCAGGAGTTGCCTAGACTGAGGTACAGCACCTTGCACTCAGTCTTGTTGAAGTACAGTATTGTATGGTATTTATTGTCCAGTACATGCTGCATGTATTGTGGGTATTATTTCTGTTGTTGATATTATATGTATTGCATATAATTGTGTTCTGTATCTTCTAATGCATTGTGTTCTATATTTTTTATTGTCTTTTATATTGTGTTATACTTTGGGATATACTGAGCATCTTAATGTGCATCCTTTGGGGAGGCCTGGTATTTGTTATATTGTGCAGTATCATATGTGTTGTCCTGTATGTTGTGTTCCACTGTATATAACAGTATCCATTCTGTTGTATAACATATCATTTCATCCATTCTATGGTGTTCATTGTTCACTCTGGGGGGCTGTTATGTATTGTATTGTGTATAGTTGTTTTTTCTTTTGATATGTATAGTTATTATATTTTAGGATTGTACTTTAGGTATTATATTTTAGGTATTGTGCATGTTGTATTCTACAGTTCGTGTGGCTTGGTTAGTATTACTTGTATGCTATGGTATGTATGGCACCATAGTATCACAGAGAGAGGGACGTGAACAGGTCAGAAACGAAGTCCAAGCATGAGAGTTGAAGAAAGGGTCTCATTTCCAGGCAAATTTCTTACAGCTAGTCATATCTTAAACTGAATCCTGTTTCAAAATGAAGGGAGCTAGAAGTATTTCATTGGCTGTATAATCTAACTTTCAAAGAGAGCTTTTCACTTTGCATTCCAAGGTAATAGCAGCAGTTTTTAACCTCCAGTAAATAGCTGGCCAGCACTTCCAACAGACATCAAAAGCAAAACACAACACTCATTCCTGCAACTCACTCAAAATTATAAGGAGACTGAGACAGTACGGCCTCAGGAAGGTACTCCTACATTGTCAGTACTTATTACCCAGGCTGTCCTAGGCTTCCAGTGCTGGCTCAGTTAAGCTACCTTACCAGAAAGTTTTTGCATAAATGAATAATGATGGGCCCATCTGCAGACTGATTCCTAGAATACCAGCACAGCGCGGTTTGACACTAAATGTATCAAAATAAATAAATGTCTGACTTGCAGCCCAGCTGAATGCTGTGAAGGAAGATCAGAAGTCAGTTGTTTCCTTTTATCCATTCTTTGGTATAACTAGTGATGAACTGAACTTCGCTTTAATATCAGCCATCTGTGTCACATATACTCTAACCTGATTAAATATAATTGCCTTGGGTCCTGATTTGATTATTTCATCTCCAGAGTTATTTATGCAACTGAAGTAAATTTCATATTTTACTCAGAGGGATTTGTCTACAGTACCTTTGTCTGAGAATCACATGTGGCTAAAAGGAGGTGAGCAACCAGCACAGCTTAATTGCTCTCAGTACACAGAATTTTCCTAGCCAGATGATAGCCGTTGAACTTCTGAACCTCTCTCTCATTTATCAACAGGCAGAGTCAAGCACCAATTTTGCTGGTTTATTTCTCAGTTTAGATACTTCACTCACCAAAGAAAATTTGACAGCAGCTGCGAGCTAGCCATAAACAAGAGCAAGTCTGGGCCTACTTCTCTGCTACATTGAAAGCAGTAGAGATGCAATGCTAAGATGAATCAGATCTTGGAAGAAAATGGATGAAACCAATACATGGCACATCAGTTCTTCTCACCAATAAGAAAGTCCTTTGGCCCACCCATTCATCTGTGTCCTCCTGAAAGAAACAGGAGTGAAGAGATACCACAACAACCCAGTACAGTGGTGGTGTGGCATTTAAGCAGAGAGCCTAACAGGACTCTGTTTCCCAGTCATGTTAGAGAGGTCATGAGAAAAGTTTAGATTTCCTCATTCTTTTGTGCCAGACACCTGCAGAGCACCAGAGAAGACACTTTCACCCTTCACTTTCGTACCCAGCTGCCTGCATAGCATGTAGCCCCACACAGGCTGTATACTGTTCGCACATCCAATTGTACTCCCATATTGGGATCAATGTCTTCTCAGTTTTTAATAGAAAAACTCAGATTAGCCGAAGTCCTTTATCTTGATGCTTCTCATTATATTGAGATGACTGAAGAAATACATTCCCTGATACTAAAAAGAGCTTTTTGAGTGAAACACTGTTAGAATCAGAATTAAACTTTATTAATACGATCCAAGGAAGCAGAGTAGCTGTGTTGTGCAACAAAGAAGGGACAATTTCCCGTTCCTTCAACTCTGAGAGAGCAAAATCAGCTGACGAATTTCTATGCTGTGTGTTGATATAGGAAATGCTGATGTTCCTACATAAGCATGTAGGGATAGCAGACGTCACAAACTCTCCTGATTAAAGCTTGTGTAAGGTGCCCATTCTGCCCAGTCTCCGTGCTGTGCAGATATTGCTAACATCTGAACCACCAAAATCCTGTTGGAGAAGGGACAAGGTGAGTGATCTACTACTGAATTATGTAAGGGCACACTGCTTGCCTCTGGGGATAGAAAGGGCGTAGCTTGCAGGAGAGAGAAGGCAGATCTATTCATAACTGCTCCGCATTCCAAGCAAAAAGCATCTCTTGTGTTATACAAGAAATTGGCAAGCCATTGAGGATAGACCCAAGGAATTAAATGCCTGCACTTCCATGGGGAAGGTCCCACGGTCCCCTTACCCAAAGGAAGAAGCTCTTAATAAAGAACACGTACTTGGATGATGTTCCAGAGGGAGAGCCCAAAAATATTTACTTCAGTTCCAACCTTTTTGGACACTCTCAAGGAAGACAATAGCATAAGCTATTAGCCAACATGAAAACACAATAAAGAAAAAAGAGCTGCAGAAATGTGACAGTCATACAAATGACTTAAGAATAGGAAAGATGAGTAGGCTACAAGCTAACTGAGAGAACACAGCACTAACGAAGTTTTACCCAGGAGGTCTGATTTTCTCTTGAGACTTAATTTCAGCAAAAAAGCCCAAAACAACAGCAAGACCAACATCAGTAATGAAATGTTATATATTTAAGATAGTCAGATTCCTTTAACAATTTCAAAGTGCCCTGCACTTTCACAGCCTGACTTCAAGCCTCATCAAGCCTACAGCAGATTTCAGTTTCTACGAAACTGCAAGCAGAAATGCAGAGCCCAGACTTCTTCCAGCACAGTTCCCATAGGAGCCTGGTACCCAGCTGATAGTTAGGGTGTGTCTCTAAAGACATCCAAAAGGGAGTGATGCTTCTCTCCAAGGTGTGAACAGGGGAGAGGGGTGTAGGTAAAATGCTGAGTGCCAGGGGGAAGAGGAACTGTATCCAGGCATTCATGACCACCAGGGCATTGGAGAGCAGCTTGTCAGGGCTGGGAGTGGGAGCAAACACCCCTGGAACTGCAGGGTGTGAGCCATTGCCTCTGGAAGTAGCTCCTTGCCACCCCTCTTCACTGTGAGGCATTTACCCTGGGAGCCAAACTACACCCCACCTTCTGTCAGGTTCCTTCTCATAATCAGAGAAACTGTAACAGTGCTCAGAGATGTTCACACCACGGTGCAGAAAAAATGAATGCAAGGACACCCATGAGAGCATGTATTTTTCTGCCCTTCACTTTGCTTCTCTCACAGGCTCTTTTGGCTTGCCACCCAAGGCTTTGCTTTGTTACCATGGACTGGAGCCAGGCCACAGCACAGATTCCATCCTGCTCCTGATGGCAAGGGACAAAGGGAGGCAGGAGAATTTTCTCAGACACTTATTCCTTTCTAAATACAGGGCCCATTTCCCCAGGGAAATGAAAGGCAAATAAAAACAACAGTGAAAGCACACGAAACAAGTCTTTTTCTTGATTTGCCATTCAGCTCATATTTTCATGCCCTCCTACTCATGCATGCTTTGGGAGGCAATACTAAGCAGAGGAGTAGAAACCAAAGGCAAGGGCTGAACTGTACCTGATAGATTAAGGCTAGTAGATATCTCTGGAAAAGGTTTAGCATGTTCATCTGTACTTTCAGAGGAATTCTGTCAGAGAAGGATTCACATCATATTTATAAATAAGCCTAGATTCTGCTTTCCATTTGTCCTGAACAGCACAGACTACCCCCAAGACAAATTTTTTATTGTGTTCAACTATTACTTGGGAGACAAATTCTGAAATCTTAACTCAGAGTCATACTATCTCTCAGATTTACTTTCAGGTATTGAGCTACACCAACAGCTTAGGGCAGCCAACTTCCTGCATTAGAGTATTTATATTCCTGCACAGAGCCCCTGGCCCAGCTAAAATCATCAGCTGTAGGGCCAGGTGACACTTTCATGGAACTGAAAGAAAGCATACGCTCCATACTTCCCTGGGAACATTAGCATCCACAGCCAGTGAGTGAATTTTGTTCACTTGCATGTTTGGCTCGGAGTGAGAGTTGAAGTAGAAGTATTTTGAAAATTTCAGAGAAGGAAGGGATAATAAAGACATGAATTCCTTAAGAAGGTCTCATCTGCCTCCAAGAAATTACTTTTTGCTGTCTTAAAGAGCTGAATCTTGAAGTACCTGGAGCAGCTAGCTGAACCTGGTTGCTGTGCTGACTTTGCATTTGGACAGGAGGAAAATAAAGTCAAAGAAAAGGAAGCAAAGCAATGTCAAACTCTTCTTCCAACTGCCTCTGAACAGGACATGGTGTGAGGGAAAACTAATTAACAAGCTACAGAAAGGAAGAATAGCATCACTGAAAGTGCACTCTGGAGAAGACACCAGCATTTCATGCAGTCTCCAAGGGACAGCGTGCAACAACAGCAGCTGGCAACCAATGGCTGGGAAACAGTTGATGTTAAAACCCCAGACAGCCCCAGGGAATGGTTAGCTGTCCTTACAGTGAGAACAGAGAAAGAGGGAAAGAGAGAGAAAGAAAGAGAAGGAGAGAAAAAGGGAGAGAAAGAGAGAAAGAGAGAGAAAGAAAGAGAAAGAGGGGAAAAGGGAGAGAAAGAGAGAAAAAGGGAGAGAAAGAGAAAAAGAGAGAGAAAGAGAGAGAAAAAGAGAAGGAGAGCAAGAGAAAAAGAGAGAAAGAGAGAGAAAAAAAGAAATAAATAGTAGCATTTTCTTCAAAGGAGAGAGAAAAAATTTTAAAGTTCATGTGCTACATGATCCAGGGTTGAAGAGGTAAGTTAGAGCTACAAACACTGACTGGGTTCCCTGTGCAACTCTTGTTTAGACTAGGAGAAGACAGGATTCTGCTGCGCTCTGAAGGTGACAGAGGCTCCTGAAAGGAAGCTATTCTTCCATAAAGTAAAAAGATTTGCTAACCAACAGAAGTTGCCCGGTCCAGACAGAAGACATCATTTCCTGAATTGCTGTCTCAAAGAATAAATCTGGAACAAGAAGTTTCTGCCACAAGAAGTTTTCTCTGGAGACTTGTCCACAACTTCACTGAACTGCACTTTGAATTCTTTTTTGCAGAAGCAAACTAGAAGTGGTTGTGCTTAGCTGAGGAACAGTGCTCAGAAACCTGAGGTCAGGCAAAGGATGAAGCAAACTAGTGTCAAAATTGTAGGCTCTGCCCACGACATGGTGTTAGGCTAAACGTATTAAAAGCAGTGTGGGCAGAGTAAGAGCGTGCACCAGGACAGCATAATTAAAAGAATTAATGTAAGGAGTAACTCCTTTCTTTCTTAAAACACCCAAATATTTGTATCACAATACTTTAAACTGACTTTGTTACTGAGGCTGACATCACACAAATGCTGCCCTAAGATGTACAGTGGGAGGACTGATAATGTTATGCTGCTGAAATTTATGATTCTGTTTTAACAATGTCCATTAAAACAAAACAAAACAAAACAGAACCCTCAGGCAGAACAGAGTGTGGAGCTCGTGTTAGACAAACATATAAACATATCACGTGGGCCTGCACATGCTCTGGCAAACAGCACAGGCCAAGGCAATGCCCAGTATCTGTAAGCAATAGAGCTGTAAAGGATTACGGCACTGGGTAACAGAGTATGCAACACCACCACGCGGACAAAGGCGATGGCAACAACACCCACTGTGAGGTCAGAGGAACTTTTCCAGTAGCCTGCAAGCAAATCAATTCATGCATGTCCAACTGACTGCAGGAAAATGTGCAAATGTGGTGCCAGAAATACTGGTAATAGTACTAAGGAGGAGCTACGGAAATAGCAGTGAAAGCTAGAGCCAAGCTTCAGGAAACTTAAGGATATGAGTTAAAAAAACCATAAACCCAAGTACAATGCAATCTGTTCTAGCCATCTCTGGACCCACACTGGTAGTTAGAAAGCTGTTTGTATGATTTTCAAACCATGCATATTATTGTTCATTACTGCTCTTAGTTTGCTTGAAAAGGAGTAGGCAGGGAGCTGATCTTTCTGGAAGGCACCACAGGAAGCAGGTGGCACCAGGCTCGTGTTGAGGGGGTGAGGGCAGAGGGGGTGGGCTCTGTTACAGTAAGCCATCCAGCTGCAACCTGTATGGTGAACAAAAACCACTCTGGCTCCAGGTAATTGCTGAAAAGCATACAGCTCTCCTCAAACATGCCTGAGGAGGGCAAAGGAAACCGAAAAGAAGCAAAGGGTGATATTCCTAATTCAGGAAGGAGGCAGAGGATATATTCATAGGGATGGATCTAGAGTCCCCAGGATATTTGAACAGTCTCTGCAGAGCGACCCAGTTCTCACAAAAACATTTATGTTGCATCTCTGGTGATCCACACAAACAGCAGAGGTTACCTCTAGAGCAATAAACTCAGGGCAAAACTCAGATGTGCTGCCAAGGTATTCCTGCATTTAGGAACTAGGAAGAGGAATATGCAGGACCTCTTTCACCTGGAAGAGAGGGCCTGCAAACAAGACAGATTTATATCCTAGCTGAAATACATCCAAGAGAATCACAGCATAAATCTGAAAATCTGATAGGCCATCTTGCTTTGAGCATTGACAATTCAAAGAGTTTCCATGTCCACTGCTTTAAAAAATTATTAAGAAAGCCATAAATGCAATAAAACTACCTAGCTGATATTTTCCCCTGTTTGAACAAGTTCCTAATAATTACATAGGAATAACATTTTCTTCTTTGCCTAATAAGCGATTAATTTTCTGCATTTGTTGTCCAACAACCATTTTAACTTTCAGAGGAATAGTCAATCCCCCTTTTCTCTCATCTCCATATTGGTAAGTTTCCATTTTCCACTTAGAAATATTTTGACAGTAGCAGCCGTAAGAAAAACAAAACAACTGGTACCTTTTAAACTTAAAATTTCCAACTGATACAGTATTCTCTGGAGTGATTCAGATCTGTGGTTTTCAATGCCTTTCACATAGCAGAGATTAGTTACTGGACAGTGACTCACCAGGACACTTGGCTGCAGTGTGCTGGATTATGTAATGGGAAGGGAGATGAAGACATAATATGAACTCTTTTGCATTTTGCTTTTGCTTTATGCAATGACCCTCACTGTGCAAAATTTCACACATGGAGCTGTCTTTTAATGGGAGAACTGTACCTTATGCTGAATGAAGAGATATCATTATAGTCAATCATCAAAACTTTGCTGGATAAGCTTAAAAATGAATGACTTTCTCTAAAATAAGTTATGCAAGGAAGATCAGTGTCATACCCAAAGAGCTAATGGCTCTCTATGTCCGTAGCACACACCCAGACACACACAAAAAATGTTTACCCTCTTGGCTCATACAGAGAGCTCTCTGTGAGGGGGCTGACTCTAGGGAAAGCAGAGGGATGCTCACAATCCCTGTGCCACACAGATGCCCCACAGGACCACTCTCAATACTGGCCAGTTTCTGGCACTGGTGAGACAGGAGCCTCCTTGCTTCCCATCTTTCCAGTTTTCATTGTGGTCATTTACACATGCCAAGGCTGCACAGAGAGGTGTGTTTGGCCCTTGCACTAGGACATGTTTTCAGTTCTTCACTTTTGCACACATTTCTTGCAGGCCACCAGCCAAGTGGGTGAAAAGCACAGGTAGTAATCAATAACTGCTCTGCACCAAAATAAAGTCGTTCATTTCAGTCCCATTTAGCAAGAGCACAGAACAACAATGCTACATGCTTTCTCCCTCCCAGCGACCCTCTGATTTGCTAGGGACAAAGAGAATTTATTCCTTAGCTTTTCTATATTTAAGGTTCCTATACATACAGTAAACTGAAGCAGCCCCCAAGAAATTTTTCATTTTCCATTGTATTTATCCAAGAAATAAAGAACTGCCAATGCAACACCACCATTTTCCAGAGAAGAAATTAACTACTCAGACAGAATTACTTCTGTTAATAGCAGGTAAACAGGGCTTCATCTTTAATTCAGTCAGAAAATTTGATTAAGAAAGATATGCAAGGCCTGTCTTCCACTCCACCAGTATCCATTTAGTGCACACATATGTGCATACTTGGATTATTCGTGCCTCTCTGGGGTTTATAAGTGCTTTTGCATTGGTCCAAAAACAAATTTTTCTTTCGGCATGTAACATTCACCGGCAGAGCTGTTATGACCAAGATCATGGGTTAAAATCTGTGGCCTGTGCAAATATGCAAATAGTTTACAATCCACTTACATGTAAAGATTCCCAGCAGAGCATTTCCCTGTCAGAAGCAAATATCACCAGAACAACACCAGAGACCTACACTGATGTCTGCTTCCCTCCTGTTGTAAGGGATATTAGAGAACTCGAGGAAAATAGGAAAAGGTACTTGTGGTTCTCCACTAACACAGGACCCTTTGAGGACCATTTGTTACTTACTTTAAGGACCACTGAGGCTGAGGAAGCCAAGCTTGGTCTGTGATACAACTAGTCAAGAATTTTTGAGTAAAACTGAGGTTTGAGAGGCTTTTTGAAAGTAAAAAGAAATGGGTTTTGGCATATTTTATTACTTCGTAGTGTCCAGCTGAAGAGTTTCACAGTGGATATACAACAGACACATCAATCCATATGTGTCTGTCCAAATTATTTATTTTTTGCTAGGATACATGGTTCCTCAAAGCTGCTGTAACATGGAAGTAGGGTTTTACGACTGCTTGTCATCCACTTGCAGACACAGGGTGACAAATGACTCCTGGCAGGCAAACCAAGCAGCAGGCTGCATGAACAGGACCAAAGGATACACTTCTTATAAAGTAAGAACTTGATCCAAAATGCCTGTTAGCATCAAGCCAAAATAAAGCCTAAAATTCCCTTCAGTCTTGGCACAGAGTTGAAAGCTGATGAGCAGTCCTACAATTTAAAGCACTTTCATTCCTGTGCCCATGTCCCTGACTCAGGGCAGATGGCAGAGACAGAAGTCACAATGAGCTGAGGATTGTCAAAAAAATGGAAAGACAAGAGTGATTTCTACATTTCTCAGGGAAGTGGCAGTGCCTGAAGCTCCAGAAGCTCCAGAAGCTCCAGACCTTACCAAGGTTACTGTGGGATCAGCCATCATTAAATGCACTAAATGACTGTCTTTGCAGATGCAAGCTGCTGAGAAAACACAGAAATTAATTAAGCCCTTGTAAGACAGTGTCTAGGTAAATACCTCTTCAAGAGGCATAAGCTCAAGTGTTTTGCCTTGAAATTGCAACATGCCCTGGGATAAACTGCGCATGTAATGGGGCCATCATCTTCAGCTTTCAGCATCAATGTTTAACCTGCTCTGCAGGTACAGAAAAAGACATAAAGCAGTGCTGACATAAAAGCCCTCAAAACCAGTGAGCTTTTACTTATTTAACAGGCTTACAACCTGACAGACCTTAGGTCTGCATTGAATAATTAACTGGATCTTAAAGACATATCTTTAATAAGTAGGTGTGGATTCAAGATCTATTGTCAGTCAATACAGAATTACAGACATGTCCGTCTCCTTGGTCTACTTTAGAAAAAAATCTGTCTAGTGAGAAAACATAGCACCCAGTGCCCATCAGCTTAGAAGAATGACCGCAAATATTTAAAGAGACTCTGTCCAGAGCACATGCATTATTGCAGAAGGCATCAGTGCAGTATAGTGCTTGTGAAGAAAGAGCCGAAGCCACCTTCCTGAAAAAAAAAGACTCATAGTATAGTTTATGGTTGGGAAGCTAGTCACACTTTGCATGTGGCCTAGGACATGATGACACTTACCCACAGAGGGCTTTCTCGAGGAACAAGATGGAGTTCAAAATTTCTCAAACTTTCAGCTGTAAAAGGTGGACCTTAATTAATTATTTTCTTAAACTTTTTTACTTGAACTTACATAAAGCCTCAGGCATTAGCAAGTCCATTAAATAATTATTAGGTACTAACTGAGCAAATTATGAACTTCAAATTAGCTAGAAGCATGTTACAATGTTCTTACAGTGCCAGGGCTCATGCTACTGTGCACTCTGTTCATTTAGCAGTTCTTCCCATTAGGAACCTTGTGCTGAAATCTTCTGTTTCTGCAGCCCCCAAAAAAAGGAATGTTGGCAAATTAAGTAAAATGAATTATGAATTTTATTACTTTACCACAAAGCCAGCCATCTGAAATGGCACAAATCTAGGCTCCAGTAAGGCAATCAGTTTACCTTACAGGAGTTAATTAGTGAGGGGCATCAAATAGACCCACCACCTACTTTGATGCCAAAGAGTGGGGCAGACTGGCTAGTCCTGTGAAAGTGGGATGTTTCTGCCTCCTGAGAGCAGCAGATTCACTATGCAGAGCTGCTCCTCTGCTTGTCCATCCTACAACACCTCTGATGGGTGGCTGCAGAGGTGCAGTCCAGACTCTGGTGGGCTCCCAGCTTGCTCCGCAACCCGGGGAAGCCTTGAGCTGGCTCAGACCAGGGCACACTGTCCAGCCGCACTCTCTAGGATGTACACATTTCTACTAGAAAATACATACTAAAAACCAAAACCAAAGATAATTGGCTTCATTGCAGGAATTCCTCTGCTAGCAAATGCTATCACAGACTGAAGCAAAAAAGAGATTCAAAATCTTTACACTCATCATACTGTCATAAGCAAAAATAAACATCTCCAAATGCTCGTTGCTTGAAGCCTAGGACTGACGGGAGATGGCAGGTTTTGTTTGTTTAATTACAGAGTTCTTTGCATACTGTGCTTTTGATCCTTTTCTCATTGATTTTGGTGGGTATTCCTCCATTAAATGTAGTGGGTGCAAGAGCAGGTAACTCAGGAGGAAATTGCTTGAGATACAGAATGCTGGTTTAGCAAAGTAGTAAATAATTCGTGTAGTGCGAAGGAGTTACTGTTTCCTTTAAGTGTATTTGACTGTTGTTTGGATTTTTGCACAGGCTTGTACTTTTTTATTATTCACTTCTCTTATCTCAGAGAATTTTACTGAAAAGTAAATTTCAGTAGTCAAATGAGAGACTTCAAATAAAGTAACATTCCAAAACTGACAGTTCTACAGAGTTCCAACTGTATGTTCCTGATTAATGAAGTAGGAAATGACAAATGACTAGTCATGCCTGTGCTGAATATACTTTTGCCTTTGACCTTGAGAAGAACTTTTCCAGCTGTAGCACTAGAGTAGGAGCCTCTTACATGCAGCACAGGGCAATGCTCTATACAGAGAAGGGGCTGTGTTTCCTGCTGAAGCTAATGTGACTCATAATATATGAGTGCAATTATTTTTCCATACCAACAATGGCTAAATGGATCTTGCAGATCCATTTTAAATGCAGACTCCTCCAAGATGTGATTGTAAATAATAAGTGCCCCCAACAGTACGTTTGTAATGTCAGTTTAAAGCACAAGCGAAAATGACTTGGATAAACTAATAGATTCCAAGTAAAATACACCCCAGATCTCACTCCTTCTCTTGTGCCTGCTAGTGGGGCACTTTCCTTTCACCTTCTTGGAAGGTCTGACTAAAAAGGAGTAGCAGAAATTTTACCTGTGTGGCCTCTATACCCCAAAGACAAAAATCATGTGGAGGAGAGGAGCTGGAGCCCCCATCCTGGCAGTCAGGGCTTTGAGATTTGGAGGTTTTTGTCATCTTTTGAAACTTGCAGCTGAGGTGGCTGATGGAGACTGGCAGCATAAGCAGGTTCACAAAGGAGTCTGCCATGGTTCTATACATCAGATCCATAAAGAGGTGTTACAGGAAACAAACAGAGGTGTAACTTTTCACATCCCTAACTGAACAACAGTGGATGTCTGGGGAAGACAAAGGGAAGGAAGCATAGGGAGAGGTAAGACTCCCACATTTCAAGGAGCCCTGGCTGATCTCCTCCTGCCTCCTTGTAGTGGAACACAGTGAAAGGTGCAGGTGGCAGCTCCACTAAGAGTAGCAGTGGTGCCATCTTAGGAATGGGGTAAATAACCATACATGAGAGACATCCACAGTGCTGCTGCTGCAGAAACACACTTCCCCATCCAAGGCTGGGTCCTTGCTGAAGGAGATCGTGTAGATATCTCACCAATGTGCCTTCAGGGATGCAGAGGCAGGCCAGACAAAGACAGGCGTATAAATTTCCTCTCACCATGAAGAAGTCAGAACTTTTGTCTTCACTGCTATACCTTCAGCAAGCCTTTTCAGTGGCAGATGTTCCAGGATGTAATGAAAGAGGTTCACTGCTTCCATCTCCTTCTGCTTGTGTCACCACCTTACATGTAGTAAAAGGAGGCCTGGGGAAGGCATTCTGCAACTGCAAAACCAAATTTGTTGCACGAGAGGCAAGCTGGGTATCAGAAAAAGCAAAATCCATTTTGCCTGGTCTACTGGCATGCTTTGAACTGATTCAGGGCATCTGCAGTGAAGTCCTGGTGAGTGTAATTGGTGGATGACAGGATCCCATATAGTTTTTGAATAAATTTTCAAAAAGCTGCCAGGAAAATTTCAGACATATTTTTGGATTTTTTCATCCCTTTTGACTTTCCTACAAGGCACATTGAGAATGCACAGTCTTCCCCTTAGGTGCCATAGACAGATATCTAAACCCTTTAACTATCACTGGCCTGAGGAAGTTTGCAGCTACAGTACACCTGTCCATGTAAAAGCCCAGTTACAATTTCCTGGCACTCAACAAATACTGACACAAAGTCCTGGACAGCACTGTTGCGGACTAGTTAATTAGATTGGCTTTCATCCATTGTTTTATGAGATTAATTCAACCAGCAGTAGATTGCATAAAAGCTGTCAAAATCTGTCTAAAAATTCCTTTTTCTATGGTGAACACAGTGCTCATACACTGCCTATTGATACAAATGGCACAAGAACAGCAGTATTAGGGAAGGTTCCAATATAAGAGCTGGATCCACCTTCAAACACACTTGAGTTTGATGACATCGGGATACATAAATTTGATTAATTGACCCCCAGCAATAATGGCCAATTTCTAGTTTTTTTACCTCGTCACTCTTGGTGACTAGTCACACTCAGGACTTTATTCAAATTGAATCTTTTAAATTCAATTAATTCTATTAAAAGACATGAGAAAAAAAATGCTCATGTCCCCTTCCCTGACGTGCTTGGGCACATGAGTGGAACATGACAGGGATGTTATCTGACAAACTAAAATAAAGATATTCAAATTCTAAAGTAATTTTTCTGGTTTCACAGCCATGACTTTCCCTTTATTAAATGTGATTGTGTATTTCACAGAGGAGATGTTCCTGACATTTCTAGGGCTGTACTATTCATCTGGATCTAAGAGAAACCAAACTGCACATAATGTTCATACAATCAGACCACAGTCTGATTTCATCGCTCAGAAAGTCTGGGTGCTTATCCATCCATATGTCTTTGCTTCTAGGCCTATACACAGATACTTGAGGCATGTAACAATCACAGATGCCTCCTATGCCTACACTGGCAACTTTCAATGAAAGGTACTCTTTTAAAACACAGGAACAAGACATGAGTTTGACAAGAAGCAAGGAAGTCCAATTAGAGCCTTTATGGCTGTGGATTGTCACTGCTTCTTTTGTTGTTTCTACATTTGTCCCGTTTTAAAACTAATTATTTTCTTGTCCTTCATTATTGTTACCCCTCTAAAGTCTCCTGCAGGCCCCAAAACCACAAGCTATAAATTAGAAGGTTGATCTCAGTGGCTATTTCTAAAGAAACCAAGGTATGCAAAGAAGTTGAGATGACAGAGAGAGCTTCTCTTTGTGCTCTTAGATTAATGGAGATTTACATAAGATTCCTCACAGTGAGAAAACTTCACCAAGTTTTAGCCAGTCAATGACCTCTTCTAGGAAGATATTACATTATCATACCATCCAGTATCTATGATGATAACTGCATGTCTTACCAAAAGAAATCTTATGTTGCAATTGTGCTCAGAAGTGCGAAATCACGTGCTATGCACAACACAGCATAGAGCAAGAAGATACTGTCTGTCACAGAGTGTTTCTACTGCTTCCTAATACTTCTAATTCTCTTGGCTGTTGACTTTGTGTCTCCAAAAATATGTGGTCCCATAAAATGCCTTTTCAATCACCATTATACAACCCAGTGATTTCTGAACATTGACCTTGGTCATCTTTGTTTTGAAAGAAAGCTCAGCTGTACCTTGGCAACTGAACAAATTCAACTCAGAGGAGGGAAATTTCTGCTTTATCTCTCTCGTACAAAATTCTCTACGAAAGTAACTATCAGCTGCAACAAGTCCAGCACTGATCAGTACTACTGCAGTCACTACTGCACATCAGATGTTCTTGCACAAGTAAACAACCAGCAAGGTTCAATTTTCATTCAGCAATTTCAAGTTGATTTGTTTACACTACTTCTAATGTTTTTTCTCTCAATGAATACCAAACAGTTGGAACTGTTGTAAAACATACTTGAAAAAGTCAGGATTTATTTGATCAGTTTCTAAAAGATAAGTTTATTTTCCTGGTTCAGGAACAAAATAGGTAAGTTAAAAATGTTATTAAAAATTTATATTTAAATAATGTAAATTCAACCACTTAATGGTTAAAGCTACAGACACTTGTTGGAATGTTAAGGAATTCTCTTTCTTTCATGATGCTACTAAATTGTTGCCCCTCTTACGAGCAGATGGAGTTTTCAGGACCAATAATTTAAATTGAAATGCACTATTTTTAAACCCATACAGGGTTATCTTTCTTTTTGTTGATGAGAACATCCCACAGCAGAGCACAGATAAGCTGCATAAATCATTGCTGCCTAGAAATATGGGATTTTTCCCCTAAATTGAAAAATACTTTAATTCCTGAAAAAGACTGTCTATTCTTAAAAGAGAATTTTTCATACTTACACACACCAGCAACATCTTGTGGAGCAGTAATTTGAGCTCCTCATTTTACCAGTTTGTCTCACCCTTCAGATGCTAGGTGTCTCCAGGACCTAGAAAAGTCAGTCAGACTTTGTAGTACAGATTCATCTGCAAAGTCTGCCAAAAAGGAGACCTGTTCACATCTGGTAGTTTTGGCTTGGTTTCCTTAATGTAAATTCATGCCCGTGAATTTATTGACATTGTCAAAAGATTTCATAAGGGCCACCACCTGGATCAGATAGTCACTGTGTCACTGATGAGATTATAGGATTAAAATAGGTAACTGGTTATTATAGATTCCCATGACTATCCAGTCCCAAAACAAGCACACAACTAGCCCCCAAGAATTTTTTTACCTAAGTTATCTTAAAAATTAATCTCAACCAGCTTGTCACTGATTCGGTTTCCCATAGCATTTTGCAGAAGATATGGATATAAATTAATTCAGGCATTGCAATCAAATTAAATACTAATGAGTGGTATAAGCACACATAAAAACAGCACTGAAGAACTTATAAATTATCAAGTCATTATTTCATACTAGTTCACAGAGCATCAGAGAACTTCTTTCATTTGCAGACATTATTTCTGGCATGAAAACTACCAGAATGTAGGCCAGAAGCACATCCTCTGGAAAGATCTGAACATGACAGAAATCTACAGATTACAGTACAATCGAAATAGTATGAAATAGTATTTCCCTTTTACTTCCAGTATTTCCAGACAAATAGGAAGGCCAGGGAAAAGTCTAGTGCCCTTTAGTTACATGATAGCAATTGGATTGCCAATCAAGCACCAGATACTCACCTGCAGTGAAGATGCAAGATGTACTGCTGTATTCTACAAAATGTGTTTCTCTCTATCCTTCCCAGACAGTACACTCAGCTCTTTAATGAAGTGCTTTGGGTAGAACAGGCACATGCCTTCTTTTATAACATGAAATCGGGCTTCCTGTTTTAGCTTTCTCTTACTTTTCTGGAGAATCTTTTCATCTGTAGTGAAGCTTTGTGTATTTTGCTGCACTGTGTCAAGAGAAAATTACAGAGACCAAACAAGTTCATATTAATGAGCCATGGAAGGCAAATACAACAGCATCAGTTATTTCATGAAAAAGAATAATCTTGCTTTCTCATGCCTGGAGGTAGAGAGATGTGAAGTAGTAATCCCTGGAGTACCTTAAGTTTTTATTTCCAAAATTTTAAAAAATCTTCAAGGATTATCTCATAAGGAAATACATAATTTTACAGATAATGACCCACATATCCATATCTCAATATCTGGGGTAATTCAGCCCAAACATATCTGGGATATTCTGACTTTCCAGTTCAGAAAAGAAAAGGCTGCAAGGTTATTTATTTTTTCATCATTGTTTTGCATTTATGCCTTCTTGTATCCATAGACACCGTCCTCCTCCTTGCAGTTCTCCCTCATCAACTTCAAAGCTGGAAATAAAAATATAAGAAAATTGCTGTCACTAATAACAAGAACATACCAGAGATGACAAAAGAGGGCCCTAAATCAATGAGAAACATGAGAGTGCAGCAGAAAGGGCAAGCACTGTATGTTGGTATGAAGTTTTAACGAAGGGATTGGGAAGTCCCAGCACAGTGAGTTGTTCCAGACGCAAGGAAAGTTTGCATCTCCTCTGAATGTCTCTCGTGTCCACCACAATCAGATGTCTGTCTTGTAATATCCTGCTAAATTTAAGTTCTTGAAATAGCTGAGACCATGGAGCCACAACTACAGGTTACAGCGTAGACATAGTCCCAGGCATAATGGTGCAGGCTGGTTTTTTGGACAAGACAGCCAAAATAATAAATCTCTCTCTCACTGAGAGGGTTTGAGTCTTTGCTAGAAAAAGGTTATTTTCTAGAAAAAAAGGTGTACAGTCATTTCCCAGTTTTGCTTATGTCTTCCCTTTTAGGGGATACTTTACCTAAAAAACAATCTATGGCTATATATTGGAAATTGGAATGGCCCCATGGGCAACACTTAGTCCCATCAGATTGGGTTCTGGCACTGGAAGAAAATCACCGTTTGGATGAATGATTCACTCAGGTTGTAGATGGTATGGACAGTGGTGGTTAATAAGCACCAAAAGAGTTTACCAGGAACTGAATGTCCATGAAAGTCAGCAAATAATCTTGTCTCCTTGTAACATAAATTAGGTTAGATATAAGTGCACTCTACACTGCGTCAGTGAGGGTTTGTTGTGTGTTAAAGGTCGTGCAGGTTTCTATGCTACAGAAATTAAAATAGGAGTTATTAACATGACACAGGCATTAGTTAGATGGTTGGCACAAAAAATGTGTTTGGGAGAGAGCCTCTGAAGGCACTCATGAAAACTGTGAAACCTCTACCAGGAAATTCTCTATCAGATTAGACCACTGGCTTGTTTGCAATATAGTTACCAGATAATTATCAAGGAGAGGATTAGCCAGCCAAAATCTAATCCTGGACAGAAAAAGGGATACAGTCTAAAGCATTCTTCAGGAGTTTATAAGCCCTGCTATTCACTGGAAGGCCTTTTTTTCTAATCATGTTCTAATTTGGAAAAATTTGCTATCTGAATAGGTCTACACTCAAGATCATGGCTTTGCCTTTGCTAAAATCAATGGAATAGCTGTTACATGAAATCTAAAATGTAAAAAAATCCTTTTTCTTATTATTCTAAACAAGAAGATTAAAGTTTCAGTGTTCAAAGTGATTTGAAGTAACCTACTGAAAAGCAAATAAAAGGCATACTCAAAAGCAAACAGAAGTCACTGTCTCTATGGAGATAAAAACTCTTCATAGATAAAGTTTGTCATAATCCATTGATAGCATCTTATAAACTGAGGAAATATATATTAAGTATTTGCAGGTCTTTTAAATATATTTTAGTATTGCTACCTTTAGCTCTGAATCTGCCTTTTAGAAATGCAGATTAATTTGCAATGTTCCTTGGTCCATCTTAAAATCCATGTTTTCCTGTGGCCCACACCTAAGTGCGTTGGTATCAGGTCATTATCACTCCTCACCAGCAATTTAACTACTGAGTTGTGAAAAAAAGAAAATAAAATACTGAATTCTTGTTATACCAGGGATACAAAATCAAGTCACAAAAGTTTACTCCAGAAGCTCTAGTCACAACTGTACAGACATATTCAAAGTAATGGAACTGCATGGATATCACTTTGGAGGATATTTCATCTCCCCACACACTTAGGCAAGTTACATAAAATGACTGGAATGCCCAGAATTACTTCAGAGAAAATCCATTCACATCAACACAACAAGGCACAGTGCAGTTCTAAAGTACCTCTAACCAGGTAACCCAACCCTTTCAGCCTTGTTGGCTGAGTCTTGACTATAAAAGCTATCAAGGACACAGAAAGCATTTGGCTATATTCAAAGCAAGTGATCAGGTAGGACAATGGGCAGTACGAAATTAATAACAGCCCTTATCTTTTCACCTACGTAGCAAATCACAGAGATAAGGTTTTTTAGACAGAGCAGTATTTGCTGAAATCTGAAACAAATAATCATGTAGGTCAGCTTGGAGACAGCAAGAGTGTCATTTTAATTTGTACCAAGACAATAAATAAACAAAGTGCACCAGATCAAGTGACAACAAGACACACACACGAAAAGACACAGGCAGGGATAATGGATCCTGGGTGAATGGAACAAAATGGAACAAGGAGAGAAATGGGCTTAGACAGCTATAGCAAAAGCAGTTGGACATTTTAACTTCACTGTGACAATCTGGTCATAAGCCAAGGACAGTCACCCTCACACTCTGAACAGCAAGAACAGCTATGACTATGTAGTGAAAAGGTTATTTTCTCCATTCTGACAAGACTCAGCACCAGTCCAGCTATATATATTTGCCATGTAGCTGGTTGTGGAAATGCCATGAACAAGTTCTAAACAGCACATTAACAGGGGACAATGACATTAAAGAGCACTAGTGCTATTACTGGAGAGGTGATTTTGAGCTCTAAGTTTAGATAGCTTGCAAGGTCTGGCATGATTAAGCAAGAGTTGATACATAATGTAGTACCATCATTCTGGCATCTACTAACCAAAGGCCTTATGGCCTTAACTGAAAACTCACTTAAAAACAATGAGACCAAAAAAAAAAAAATGGAGAAATGAAAAAAAAAAACAATAGAGAGACTGGAAAAATTCTTAGTGAAGTTGAATCAGCTTCGAATTACTCCTTGACTCTCCTGGTCTGTAACATCTGGACACATGTTTTGAAGAGACAAAGCCAAAGAGAATGCTGTGTGAAGGACCATAAGGACCAGCTCACGCTTCAGGACCAGGTGCAAGGATGTCAGGAGGTCACCAGCCTTCTGCAGCACCCAGCCACAGCCATCTCTTTACCACATTGCATCTCCTTGCTCTTCTTAAAAAGGTGAAGTGAAGGGAGGCGATAGGGATTAGTCAGGAAGGAACGTTCCTGCCTAGCCAGAGCAGCAAAGACAGTTTTAGAAGCAAAGCCAATCACTACTGTACTCAGGTTTTTGGAACATTTCAATTCCACTTATCTGCAGGCTCACTGTTGTAGTGCAGTCACTGTGCTGTTACGATGCTGTGCCTCACTGATCTTGGATAAGGCAGTCAGTGAGACCAGACTGCAGGCTTGGTTTAGAAACAGTTGGGAAATCTTGCCTCTAAACCCAGTCCTCTTTTAAACTTTTTCCTCCAGTGCCGGTGAGCTTATTTTGCATATGTATCTGTTGTTTAAGCTAAAGACAAACCTAGCAAGCAAATGCCAATAAGCAGAAAGTAGTATTTAACACTTGAAAAGACACTAGGAAGGATAAATTAGACTGGGAGAGGTCAGACCAATGCATATGAGTTACAGATAAACCTGCAGGGAATTACAAGGAAATTTACTCCTGCAAGGTGATAGCAGAAATCACAGGTCTCACAGAGTACACAGAAATTTATTAGTTTCCTGTTTCTAATTCACATAACCATCTCCGCCCCCAAGAAACCTGGAGAAAATTTGGCTTATAAGGACTGAGTGGTAATGCATTTAGGAGTCCTTAACTACCAAAATCCCTGCACTTGACAGGCAGGATAATCTCAGCTGAAACATCCCTCCATTACAGCATGTACAGAAGAAATACATTTGCTACAAAAAGCATGTGAATAACTGATCTTTTTCCTTTTTCTGTCAACTAAAAAACTGAGGAAAGCAAAGCAAATCAAATCAAGCATAATCTGGAAGATATTAAATGGGTTTTTAAATGCAGTCGGGATTGGGTATTTTTAATAAAACTCCATTGTTTTGATTTAAAGACTAAAGTGAAAGATTAATTCTGCTTAAAAATTTGGCACAAAAATTCAGCAAAACTAGATGAATTGTTGAAATCTTTTGACATTGTCACATCCATCTCTTGTCAGTGCAGTCTCAGATGAGACATGTTTCGATTACACGTGCAATACCACAACACGTACTTTCACCTTCTTGCTTTCACCCACACAGTGACCTGCTCAGCTGCTGGCGTCCCTTATCAGTTGACGTATGGCCACAAAAGTTTATTGACAGCTTTTTAAAGAAAAACAGTGTGTTTTTACTACCACCACCCCTACCCTGAATTTGGAGTTAAGGCTGTGATTTTTGAGAAGTTGCATAAGCACCCTGTAGTGACTGTATAATTCCATCAGGAAAAGGGTTGCCTCTGGGATGAGTTAGGCACAGGTAACAAAGGGCTTCATCAGAAGTGGTTCAGCAAACTCTGAAAACTCCATCAGAACATCCAGACACTGTTTCAGGAGACTTCTCTCATGGAAGATATCCTACATACCGCACTTGGCATAATGACAAAATGGAATTATTTAATGAACCATAGGATATTACCAAATTATATCAGTAATGTCTACTTCAGGATTCAGTTGCAGCATAAGCTCTGTCAGTAAAAGCTAGCTGTCACACAGGAAGTAACATCAGTGCAGCTACAGCATGTCCTCACTTGGTCAAGGGAAAACAAAACACCAGAGCAGACAGGACAAATTGACAGGTTTAAATAACAGGCAGGAAAAGGCTTTTAGAGAAGATATGACATTTATTTTTGAGCAGATGGGTAAAGAACATGGTATCTGAATCTAAAAAAACTAAATTATCTTCCACAGTTATTCAGCTTTACTTGATTTATATCCAGTGGTTAGTTATGGACAGCAAGTCCTGTAGAAATAATGCATAGACTCATGCATAAACTCAGAAAACTACTTTGCTATCTAAACTATTTCTTGATTATGTGTGTATTCTCCACTTCAATTTAATTATACTCCATTTTTTTCTGGCAGTATTTTTGTTCTTCAGCAGCGGTGGTCTGAAAATATGAACCAGAAAGAAGTAGTTCCACCTCTTTGTAAAACATGGATTGTGGGGGTGGGAGATACATAAGAATTTGCTTTTCTATTTACTTTGCATCCAAATTTCAAGGGCCATGGCAAAGCATCTGGTAACACAAATTGACTTCAAGAACTGAATGCAGAAAATTGGCAAATTGTTCTCTTTGGGAACATGAAAGCTGTGGAGAAAATTAATTTATAATTGCATTTGAATGCACATAAAATTTGTTGATTAAATTCAAGAATAGGATTTGATAGTTAGAAGATAAAACGCCAAAGTTTAACCTCAAGTTCAAAATAACAGTATAATCTGTACACAATATACAACAATATAGCAATAACTGTTTTGATGTCTGCAGTGACTTTATTTATGTAAAAATATGTAAACACAATGAATCAGCAGCATTTAACTGCACAGAGTTCAGGTCTGCAGTGCTTTACTTTGAAGAACAAAAAATATTCAGTTTGGAGATGCAAAAGTTCAACAGCAACATTAAATTCTATAGCCCTCCAGACAAAGTCAAGCATATTTTTAGAAGATTTCTGAACCAGTGAAGAACTAAAATAACTTTTAGCGCCCTGTCTGAACGTAGTGCAATTTCTTTTGAGACATAAAAATAAAATAAAAAATAATTCTTTTTAAGGTGCTAAATATAGAAGGCTTACTCCAGATGGGATATCAGCAAGAACAAAGTAATAGGTTGTATAAGCCTTCAAGAACAAACAAAACAAAAAAAGCAAAGCAAAACAAAACAAAACAAAACAAAAAACAAAAAAAAGCAACAAAAAAATTAATCCTGGCAGTTTGCTATTGACTTTCAGTAAATTGGTTTTTTTAAACTTTGACCAAGAAGCAAATGGGTCCACAGAGAGATTGACACCAAAGTAGCTATATTTGCCAGAATTCACAGTTTTTCTCATTCGATCCCCTTTTTGATACTTAGACCATCTTAAGCTTCATTCAGTCACTTAAGATAAAGTGAAATCAAACAGCAGCTCTTAAAACCAAATTAGAAAATGTCTATGCTGACTTGATGAGTTTTCTACTCTAGTTAAAGATCACTCATTTATGAAATCCGATTAAATATGTGTATCCCTACACTGATGTCTCCCTTGCTCTTTTGCTTTTTTTCATGATGGAGCATACCAGCTTGGTTTGGGCATTTGTCTAAAATTATCAAAACTTATTCCTATGAAAAAAAATAATATATATATATTTACAGTGTAATTTTATGTAATTCTGCTGGCCTGGAGATAAGGTAGATTTTTCTGAGGACTAAGTTCATAAGAAAAAGTGCAACTTTTTTCTCATTCTGGAGGATTGCAGGTAGACCATGCAGACCCGAAAAGCGGCAGCAGCACCTTCAAGTGAGCCCTTCCAGTTGCTGGACTTTTAACTTGACAAAGAAGCTGTTGTCCTTTATGTGTTTAAGTTCTACTGGGTTGAAACTGTGAGTACAGAGACAGTGAGCTGTGGTATTTGATGGTGAAGCAGGAAGTGCGCAGAAGCCTCACGCACTGCTTCTCTTTCCTCCATCACAGCAGCTCCAGGCAGCAAAGATCAGCACTTTGGGGAAGCTATGGGGAGCTGGCTGACATTGTCCAGGGCGGATGCTTATTCAGAAAGACTATAGACAACAACCACATGAGGCCAGAGTGATGTCACCCCAATACACTCCTTTGGTCTGTGTCCAGTGAATTAAGAAAACACTTCATCCAGAAAACACTTTATCCTGGTGCCTGCCTTCAAGGATCCCTGTGGCTCCTGCACGGCACTGACCTGCCCCAGGACCATTCCAAGGACACAACAGGGCAACAAGTGGGTTGGCTCTGATAGCGCAGCAGCAGACGCAGTTATTAGGAGCAAGTCTTTGAAAGAAACAGTTTCAAATAAAACTTACAGGAGCTATTTTCCTGTGAAATACTTGTTTAATTCAAAGTCCTTGGGAAATAATCATAAGAAGGGTGAGAAAACTGTGAAGATCTGATTAGGACAAGAGGGAGCCCTTTAAAACACCATAGTGCTTGCCAAAAGACCAGTGGCAGGGAGGTGTTGAATGCCATAGTTCCCAGCAACTTTAACATTTCATTCTGGAATGCAAAGGTCACGTTAAGATTAGGATTGGACATAAGAATTTAAACCCTTGCTATCTACTGTTGGAACCTGATAATCTCTTCATCAATATTTGAGTTCTGTATGATTTTGAATAGTAGAAGCCGAAGTCTGCCATATACCATAAAAAGCAAAAGAAGAAACAAGGATGTCCTAACTTACCACTGCATGGTTAATGCATTTCTTTTTCCAGTACTATATATCATTTCAAGCTATACAACAAAAAGTCACCAAGTAATAAAATAAGTTATAATAGACTTTTAGGTAGCACAGGAACTAGAACATAAACTAACTGGAGCAGCAAAGTAGAGTATGAAATTCTAAAACACATTTACCTGCCCTCTGAGTGGACAGATGTAAAATGTGCTTATGATTCTTAAAATTGTTATTACCAGAGAGGGTTGAAACATTTGAATGTTCCCCTCTTTTTATTCTTCTACAATAAACTAATAAAATAGGAAAATAAAATAGGAAAAGAAAAACCAACTTTTCAATCTGTTCTTGGGATTCTGCATTTTTGTGGAACTTAGTTTTGTCCTCAAACAACAGAAAATAAAATCAGCACAAAATGCTGCCAGTAGAGACTGATCTTCTCTGCAGCCTCATTTACCTTCACTGATGTCATGATTCCCACTTGGTAAACTACTGAGGCACATGCCTAACTTTACTCCTGTGAGTACCTCTGTTTTGACATGCTGACATACTTTGGGATATGACATTTGTGGTAGAATACTGCCTAAGCAGCGCCTAGAAGGCTTTGTCCATAACAAGCTCCAAGAGCCAAAACTATGAAGATTGAGTGCAATTTCCATAATGGCAGACCTCTTAAGTCAGGAATAAACAAAGCACAGTGGAAGAAACAGTGTATTCAGTTGTTTCTGATACAGAAACATTCTGCTGGCAGGAAAAAAATATCTGAATATTTTACAGTGAAAGAGTGCATGCAAAATTCAGTGACTCTTTGTGAGAAACAGCACATGAAGCCAACCTTACTTGATGCTAGACGTGGTAAACTGAAGGACATACTATCCCATCTCTCACAATTACAGCATTTTAAGGAACTCATCAGTAGTTTGGAGAAAGTTTTTAAAGTTCATTCTGTTCAGAATTTTGCTTATCTTATGTACTTTTAATATTACTGTTCACCCCATCTTTACTGCAATACATTTCCATGACTTTAAAGCAAGCACTATTAACAGTTCATCAGATCCTCAGGACTTATGTCAACAACCTGTGGGAGAGAAGAGTGACAAGAAGAGGAGGCATAAGGGTCAGGAAAAGAAAATGTTTCCAAATTATTATTTCTCTATCTTCACACCATCTGCTTCTTCCACAGCTCCACTTACATTTTGTACAGCAGTGATTCTTACACAGATGATTAGTCTCCACCTAGTAAAGCCCTCCTTTTTTCCTTTTTTTTTCTTTTTTTTTTTTTTCTCAATTTCTTCCTTCATTGAAACAAAATAAAAGAAGGATTTGAGAAAGAAACGGAAGCACACACATCCAGCCAAAGACACTTCTCAGAAAACTGAGGGTAGAATGCTAGCTGCACCTTACTTACATAGTTTCAGTGGTAAAAACTTCAAGATCAGAGAGTCTGCTCCGGAATGAAGGGATAAGGAGATACAAAAAGGTCAGCATTAACTATCTTTTTTGTGCTATTTACTGACACATAGAAATGTTTTTAACATAGGGTTTTGCCACAGACTGCGGGATAATTGAAAAAGTGAGGTTTTGCCAAAACACAATGAAAACTCTGCTGAACACAAGGCAGTGTATTCTGGGAAAAAAGTCTTTAAGAAAGGAAAAAGTAATACCATGAAGTTAGATTCCTCTCATGTCCTGGTTTCCTCCTGTGATACTCTGAGCATTCTCCACTTTGGGGATATAGTGAACAGTAAATATATCAACAAATACAAGTACATAAATGAAAAATGGAGCTACTAGAGCAGTCTTTGGTTTGGTTTCAAATAGCAAAATCTTTCAATGTGGAAAGAAAAAGGATCCATAACCCTTCAAGTACCTGACAACTTAAAATTCCACTATCAAAATGATATGTAATCTAGAAATTAAACCACATTTTGCTATTTTTACAGACTACAAGAAAACTAACCCTTTGTTTGAGTTCAGCTGACACACTACAAAACAAATTAATGAATCCTCTTCATTCACACCTTAAAGTTTCTCCTTTTTTTCACTGTTTCTATGTGGAACCTGAATTGCCCACCACGTATATAGCTGGCGTAGCTATATACGTGACATCTGTTCCAGCAGGGACCAGAAAGGTTCTGGCAAAGTCAAGATGTGCTACCTTGCAGCATGCTCTGCTAGATTTCATGGTCTACCTGGCAGTAGGGAAGCATTAGGGTATCTCTTCACTGAGTGACTCAAAATACCCTCCCACATGTATCACACATATGAAATGTCTGGGTATACACATCGTGTAACACCACACATAAGCCTCCTCTGTATTAAAAAAGATCTTGTACAAAATGCTGGCATTGGGTTTTATGGAAGCTTCAGAGTCAGAGCAGAATTCTGTAACTCCTAGCAGGTCCTTGGGTGTCCCACGGAATGCTTGTCTCTGTTTTTAAACCTGGTCACTGTTGCCCTCTCCAGGGAAGATGCACAGTTGCTGGCTTCCTTGAAGGCTCTGGAACAGGGGTAGCAGGACTGAGAGCAACTAACACAGAATGTTAATGTTTGCTCCTTTGCTTAGAAGCACCTGGAGCAATAACACCAGCTGGACAAATACAAGAGCTTTACTAAAATGTCATTGTGGAAAGCCAGCCCACACAAAGATAAGTTCTGAGATCAAGCCTCTCAGAGGGAAGACTGTAAAGTTAGGAGATGAAAAGAAAGTAGCAGGAAAGAAAAGCTGGAAAGGAGGCATAACCACTGATACTTTCTGATGTAAAACTCAAAATCAAGATGAATTTTACTCTCATTTAAACTTGATAGAAAGTAAACACCCCCAGGATATAATTCTGGGTGAGGTACCATACTGGGGGATATCAACTGCGATTATAACCTCTCAGGCAACAAAGGTGAGACCTTCTTAACTGGCTCCCAGGAAAAAGCTTGACGTCAAATGCAGAGAAAGTATCTTGCACAAGAGGAGGAAAACAGCTGGGAAAAAAATCCAGAGGAACAATATTTGCTTCGTGTAAGTAACCTTTGACTTCACCAACAAAAATGAAATGTAGGGAAAAAAGTGTGGCAAAGCCACAGAACTGATTTCCAGCATTGGTTTTGAATGCTCTTTTGTGTTTTCAAAGATTCCTTACCATACTGATACAAATGTGATACTGTGATGGATGGCTACAGAGGCAAGGAGTCAAGTGCAGTATGGTGGTTAGAAAAAGCGACTTGAGCCTCTTTTCCCTTAGGTTCTGCTAGTGACTTCTCAGGTGATACTGGGTAGATAAATAATTTAGCCTCTCAGTGTTTCATGCTCTTTATCAATGAACTGAAGACACACTTTTTATGAAAAGTACAAGAGCTCAGCATTACTATCATCAATTTTCAGTCTTAACAGCTTTTGAAAGCCATAGATGGTGGACAGTAAGTTCAAGTATAACTCACAAGAGCAGAATTTCAATATGCTGTGCAAGGGATGCAGATATTTGTCAGAAGGGCTTTAATGTTAAGATATTGATAGAGATGCACAGCACACTCCTATGGTACAGCCAAATGCTGCTTCGGTCATTTTCAAAGTCAGGATAAAATGAATTACAATATTTTTAAAGCAAAACAACTTTCAAATGCTGCACTTTGCCTTACTTTCTTAAGCAACATAAGAAGCAGAATGGTAGATTTTCTCCTGAGACTTGTGAGATTTTAGTCACAGATTAATACTTAAAATCAATTAGTCTTCTTTTCACAATTAATGTAAATATTAAATATACTCATATCCAAAGATAGCAGATGCAGCAGCACAAATGGAAGATATTTACTTTTTTTTAAATTAAACAAATGATCTGCTGGCCATGAAACTAATGTCCCTGCGTTTCCAACTCTAGTATAATACTCAATGAGAGAATTTAAAGAAAACTTAAGAGCTTTGGATAAGGCTTTGCATTCCTGGAAAACAAATGAATGGGCCCACTCTAATTACAATCAGACTTGTGCTAGCTACAACTGCAGCAGAGCAAAGAGCAAAAGGATTGCAGTCAGTGTCTATTAAATCAAAAGTGATTGATTAAAGGCTAAAACAATTGATTACAAAGATAGTGCAGTAGACTTGAAAGGAAAGTAACCCCTCTACCAGCATAATCCTCAGATGCTGAATTTCCTCACGCATGCAAATTGCTTCCTGATTATAAATGAAGTTTTCTGTCTATAGGGATAAATGAACATTAGAGCCAGACTTGCTTTGTGTGGTTCTAAGAATTTTTCACTGAAGTAGCCCAAAATTTGATTTTATATGCAACTTAGAATAAAGGAAAAGTGCGGTGGGGAAAAAAAAGCTTGAAGGAAACAGAAAAAATTGAAAGGTCTGCAGAGCACAGAGTGTTGATCTTGCTCCCAGTGTAGCCATGGAAAAGCTTCTCCTTTTCCCTCTTTAAAATTGGATCAAGCCCAAGGACTGAGCTTAAAAGAATGTTCCTATTTGAAGTACTTTCACAGTAGACAGCACCAGCTTTATCATCCAAACGACCTCTCAACCATGGCTAGGACCTCTGAATTCCAGTGACTGAAGTAGTTCACCACATCAGAGGATTAATAACATTAAAAACATCATTTTTGCTCCCTGTAATGGTAAGGCATGCTATGAGCAACCATATTTCCCATAGGAGCATAGGAAGCACTTCACCCAAATCTTGGCCTGCTGCCAATCCCAAATGTTCAGGTTGCCTTCTGACAGGAACTAAATCTGCCCCTATAGAATGGCAAGGCACTCAAAAGAATCGTTTCCATCAAGGATAATACAGACCCTGGAACAATCACATCTAACACATTCCGGACATTGTTTAAAACTAGCTGCTTCTTCTTCTTCTGTTGTTAATGTAGGCAAAAACCCCTAAACACATCCTTAAATTTGAAGGTTGTCAGGCCCTGGGCACATGTTTACAACTAAGTGCTTGCTAATCCACTTTACTTGGAGTCCCTCAATAGCAACTAACACATCTCAGGCTGAGATTTACATGTACTCTTTATTTCTACAGCTCCTTTGAGCAAATTCTTCATGGTTTCTAAGAAGCAGCCATATCACACCAAAGAAACTGTAAATAATGGCTACGCACCCCTAAGCAGTATGAAAACACCTCCCATGTCACCTCAGTCCCTCAACTGATTGAAAAGGATTTTCAGGCCTATGAATATGCAGAAGCTGCGACACAACACCGATATTACAACTATTAGCACTGTAAACAGTGGAGTTAGGATTATCTGAGCAGGATGGTATGCAACAGAATACAGAACTACAAGCAATAATCCCACCATCCTTCTTTGCTAATGTGGCATTCTGACATCTTTTCCCTGTGTATTCCCAGTGATTCTCACTATAACATTATTTTTTGTGCCTCATCGCAATAATATAGTAATGTTGCCTATGATAAGCTATTTTCTGTAAAGAAAAGAGTGGATGACATGCCTCTTTCTTTAAAAAGATCTGACTGTATTAACTCAGTGGTTTGAAAACTTACATATATACTGATATACTCAACTTTTCACTGAAAACTCACTATGACATCACTAGTTAAACATTTGGACCTTCAGTTTAGCATTACAGATGTCTAAGTAGTGTTTAAATAACAATTTTGAGAAAGAGAAATGATTGTAAGTAAAAATAGCTGAAGTGGTACTTTTTCCTCTGCACCCATACTTGAATATTTCTGGCTCTAAACTAATCTCCTTAAAATGCAGATTATGTTTTACTAGGTTTTGGAAAATTCCACCTAATAAGTAATGCCTAATGCTTATGCTACACTTCATCAGTTGAATTCTCTTCTGACACAAATGCTGAACAGGTCCACAAAATCACTTCTTACTTCATTTTGGTTTTTAATATAGGCTTAGGGTTATGTTTATTATTCCATTATACACAGTATGTTTATATTCTGCTTTATATTTCTTTTCACGGTTTGCTCTTCCACTTGCTAGAGTTTATAACTCTATTTACAGGAACATTTTAAAAAATAAAAAATTGATATAAATTTTTTAAATCCTATTTTCTAATGCTTCAGAAGAGCATGAAAGAAATGAGAACAAGTCTGAGGCAGAAGCTCTGTCTCACAACAATACACAAAGCAATCTGGAAAACTCCAGTGTGCATCAAATACGTTTCATACATTTAAACATTTGACTTTTCCCAAAAGGAAGGGAAATGGTCAGCTTACAATTTGGTTTTCACTCTGTATTTTCTTTCTGAAACCAAATGAGATGCTGGGTGGCAGAGGTCTTTCTTGAAGGACAGGGTTTTGCCATATATGCGTTTATAAAGGTAACCACTCATAAGGAATTCCTATACACCTACCCAAACACTGATGATGCTCAATGCTTCAGAGGACGTAGCTTTGTTGTGTTGGCTCAGACAGCTAGGAAACAGCAGAATCCACCCTGAACCTCTTTCTGACATCACTCTTTGAATAACACAGGAGACATGGATAAAATATGAAGTCAGAAAAGAGTTACAAGAGGAACTTTACATTTTTTACCACTAGCATTAATTATTTTCCTTGAAATATTGAGACTACAGGTGATGAAGAAAACCTAAAGGAAAACCATGAAGCAGAGCTGTGGACAGAGGCAAAGGAATTAAGAGACTTTTCATTTCCAGGCCTTCCTAGCATTAGGAGACTCATATGACACGAATCATAACAAGGTTCAGGCAGAAAGCTCATTTTGGTGTGGGTAAAATACCTTTCTTTTTTAAAAGAACAAATAAGAGCAGCAATGGGCACTGATATAAAGCAGAGAATAAGAGCTTGCCTTGCCTTGCCTTGCCTTGCCTTGCCTTGCCTTGCCTTGCTTTGCCTTGCCTTGCCAGCATTTTCCCAGGGCTACTGCCCAAGATCCACAGCAGCAGTAGAGACAGACTTCAAACACCCTGGGAATCCCAACTGAACCCTCTCTCCACATCTTCCTTTAAATCCATCAGTAAATAGAGAAGCACACGAAACATCCAGAGATTCCTAAAATAAAGAAGCCCAAAACCATCCAGAAGCTGGACTTGATGATTGTTGTGGGTCTCTTCCAACTCAGGATATTCTGTGAATCTGTTAAAACAGACTTGCTGCTGAGTTAGCAAACTGAGTGAGGAAAGAACAGAGACAGCCCCAGGACTCTGAACATTTCTTCACTGACCACTCAGGGACAGTCTCTGACATAAGAACAGGGGCAGTACAGGGAAGTACAAAACCAGAACCAGGTTATGTTTGTTTTTCCCTGCTGGCAGCCATTCTGAGAAGTTTACAGTGGAGGGGGAGAAACTGTACCACATGTGTATATTTCAGAAAAAACAGGAGATCCCACAGCATGTGGCAGATTTCTTGTGGTGCCACACCTCGTGGTCTTCCTCTGTTCCCCTCGTATCTGTTTGCCACATGGGTCCAGATATTAAAACAGGCACCATTAGATCTGAAAGACTAAACGTCTTTTCAGTGTGAAGGTAGCTTATAGAAAGGCTGTATTTTCCTAGGCATGAGGGAGTACATCCATCTTAGGAAGTAATTAACTGATACTTTGATTCATGAGATCCCTGACTGATTTTCAGGACAAATACCAGTGGACTCTGCAGCATGTCCTGCACTCCTACTGCTGCAGAGCATGGTGCTGAAGATCAGGAATAACATTGATGGACATGCAGCAATGCTAAGGAGAGGGAACGATATATGCAATCCAAATCATACCGTTCTTATAGGACTCCTGCTCTTGAAACAAATACTGACGTTAAGAACACCCGTGTTCTCAAACTCAGTTTATTTTAATCCTGCTGGAGTTTCATACCATTTCAAACTGCTCATCAAAACACTGTAATGGATTTCCCGACCTCAGTAACTTGTCCAAAGGAGTGCTTCCTGCCAGTTCTCAGCTGCTTCCTGCTGTGTGGGCTCCTGCAAAGGCCAAGAAATGGAAATTGCAGTAACTTTACTGCAATCAAACAGGAAGAAATCTCCTGTGCTAACAGTGTGCTGCCATAGAGCACTTAACACCTCTCAACAACAAAGTACTTGGAAGAATGCTAGAACAATTGGGGTTTTTTCCTTTTACAAAGGCTTCCTAAATCTAGGCATCATTTGAGGATGACATTCTGAGGCTTGCCTGTGTAAGAGCAAATTTCCTCTCTCTGCCAAACTTTACTCCTTTTCCAAAATGTGAGTTCTGTCCCAGACCGTTTGCAAGCATTTTCTAGAGTTGAGGCCTAGGTGACTTACTCAGGGATGCACAGTAAAGTAACGCAGAGCACTGCCAGTCTTTTAGCTCCTAGGTTAGACCTCTTCTATTTCAACATAATTGTCTTCAGAACCAAAGGATGTACAAAAATATACAACTAAGGGAAACAATTTTTTTTACTAACACAAAGAATTTGGCATTTTAAACATGAATAAAACTTATTCTCACTTTATTCTCAGATCTGCAACAGTCTATCAGTGAATGTTCATTATGCTACCATTCTGCTGTATGAAGACAGCTGGCAACACACCTCTTTTGAGAACTGCTGTACATTGCTTTGAGGCAAGAAGTTCTGCTTGAAGGCCTTTCAAGGCTTTGTCTGAAAAGAATTAAAAGGCAGTTCTGCTACTAAAATTTCACAAGAACTAAGAGCCAAAAATTCATTTCAGTAAACAAATAAATGATTCCAAGAAAGACGAGACATCGAAATTACCATGTTTTTTATCTACTGCCTTACATTTGCACAGCAGCCTACAGGGACCCACTTTGCAAGACATGGCTTACTTTCTCTCCATCTCTCATCTCATTTTCTTCTGATGTGAATTTTTTTCTGCCTGGGGAGTGTTCAGCACTCTGCAAAAGGCTCTCTAGCATCTGCAGTGGTTCTTTATAATTACATTTCCTTGTGCTGATATTTTAGGACTAATTCTTTAGGTTTGGACTGAAAGATGGAGGTCAGTTCTTGCCATTTTTAATTATTTCCTTTCATGAAAGATAAAGGAAGACATGTCCCTCTGATTTTATCATCACTGACAAATCTTTCCTCAGCCCTTTCTTTGTTCTTAATATTTTGCACATTCTTAAATGAGCCTGAACCATTTGTGCTGGCAGGCTTGCAAAAACACACACACATACCCCCACACAGACACCTCACAGATAAGATCGCTCTTTTTTAATCTTAGCTTCAGATATTTTAAGCTACACTTCACAGACTTTGCTTTTAATATTTAATTTGCCTGGAAATCATTAATGTACTAAGCCAAGAATTTTTACCGGTTAAAGTAATAAGTGTTTTAAGTTTCTGCTGTGAAAAAGTCTAGACAAAAGTCCTGGATGATAAATCACGCAAAAGAAGGTCTCTGTTTCGTTTTAAATTACCATCATACATGTTTCTCATGCTTCATCTAGTATGTTTTTTACTTATCCCCCAAAAAGTACACATTTAGAATTATTTAGCTATGATTATACAATACATCTTAAATCACTGGAAAGTGCTCAGCTTGGAAATATTCTTACATAATGCGTGCAAGACAGATCCTTACTGAACAGCATGGGCTATGATTTAACAGTAGTGGTAACTCTGCTTGGAGATGAGGTCAGATGATCCAGCCATGCTGAAGTTGCCAAACTCACCTTGGTACCACCAAGCACCTGCTTGGGACCTGCTGTGGGTAGGATGTCCACGGAGGGTTTACAAGGACTGAAGACAACAGGGAAAGAATAGCTGGAGATGGGAAAGGGACAAGGGATTTGGGAATGCCACAACACATGTGAGCACCAACACAAACCCAGAGATACTGAGATGGGCATGTAACAGCAAGGCAGGATGCTGCACACATGCATTTGAACATAAGGTCAAAGAAAATGACAGTCTATGTTTTCATGTATTTGATGCGTATTAAGATGTAATTAAGATGAGTTTCAGCTCAGAATTCAAGTCCTTGCTACTATTCATATTTGGTACAAATGTATATGGTCCATAGTTACGTATTTAATGTACATTTCTATTTCCAAACACTGTACTAGACCCCATACTACTGAAAGGCCAGAGATCAAGCAACAGATTGCTGTTTTAAAACAGCAGGCCATTTTCAGGTGCTTTGAAGAGTTTAAGAACACATTGAGCTGCACAGGCTATTCAGCTGGCACCAGAGAAGAGCTCCTTAACGCTCAGGTGTGCCCAGCCCTCAAAGGTTACCATCACCAGGGCATTTAACCATCCCCCAAAGAAGAAGCAGGGGCTGCAGACAGCTGTGATCTGATGAGTGAACAACTGGTTTTGACAGGGCTAACCACTGAAGGAGCAGCAAATACACTATGTAAACATGCTGGGTTTTACTCACCACTAGGTAAGAGCCCTGCAGTGTGCAAACTGTAACACTCACAAAAGATGGAAAAATGGAAAGACAAAGGATATGGCAAAGGACACTGCTGGGCAGATTAAATTAAATTTTCCAGAGGCAAATTATAAAGTTGACTGCCTCTGATGCCTATAATTACTGCCTGACATCCCTGAAGTGCTTATTCATAGCCAACGCTACACTTGCTGTTTAGGTTGTTGAAGTGCATTTGAGAGAGAGAGGAAATGTTCAAGTTGCCCAAAAGGTCACATCCATGAACTCAGTGTGACCATCCAGACTTTGTGCGAAATTGCTGACTCTTCTCCCAGTGTTACTGATGACGTGATTAGTTATCCAAGGGCAAGTATCACAGTGCATGGATTTCACAGGGATAGCTGAGGTATTCATATATGTCAGGGCTAGAGAAGAAAGGCATCAGTATATATGGTACACACAGGAACATTTAATTTTCAGTGATCTTTCAAAAAACCCCAGTTGTTTTGACAGTATATCTCAGGGGGTTTCTCCCTTTTTCTACAGAAGCAGGTATTTGAAAAGTTTATTGCAGCCTGACTAGTTCCTCTTGCATTAGTTAAACATTTTATTGAACACTTGACTTTTCACAGTCAATTTGCCAGCTGATACTAACTTGTTTTTTAAAAATCATTTACAAATAACCATGATTAAAAATATTTTGTATTTCAAAAATTGCAAAGAAAGAGAAAGCGGAAATAGTGTTGCATCTTCTACTAATTTTATGCAAATATGAAATTAATTTAATCACCAAGGAATTACAAATGAACCCAGTCAAGGTTAAGAAGAAATACAAAGCTCAGTTTAACAGTTCATGTCTGACCGGTGTGTTGTTAATCCCAAACAGTAACTACTCAATAGCCAATGTGACTTTCCTTGGAATTTTTAAATACAGTTTAAATACCTTTTAAAATGATACTTTTCTTTATAGTGTCATCATTTAGGAATGGTACTCCCCAATTCAGTTCTTCCACTGAGACTTTCCAAACCACAGTGCTACTTTTTCGCTCCCCCTCCCCCCTCTTCAATTCCCACCCCCGACACAGGTGGCCAGAGAGGAGAATTGGTGGCACAAAAGGTGTAGATCATGCCTTGAGATAAGAACAATTTACTGGAAACAGCAATGAGATAAGACAACGAATAGTTACAGCAACAATATTAATAACAAAAGTATACAAAAAGAGAGAATTACTCACATGCAAAAATGCTCACTGCAGACCCCAGGACAATGAACAGGAAATGGAACCAGGACATATGTTTGAAAGACAGATGTTTTTCAATTTCCTTAGTGTGAGGCAAGAAGAAGAGCTGTAGACTTTATTGAACTGAACTTACTGTCACCTTTTTCATTGCCTGAGGAGCACCAGAGAGTTCACGAAGAAGTTACGTGGTAGGCCGGAAGAATTATAGATTGACTAATGTGTAATGCACTGGGAATTTGACAAGGCCTTTGCAGAATCCACTCAATGCCTTTGCAAAAAAAGAGAAATAAAGCTTTGGAGAGGAGAATTTTCCTGGTGTCTTCTATTTTCTATACTTTCTGTAATTCAGAAGGCAACCTGAACACAAAGTGAATAAAAATATGGGGACTTCAAAAATTTTATCTTGTATTACACAATCTTGTATAAATGATTGCTTTCTGAAAATATAATTTGCTCATTAAGAAAGAAAAAGTACAGGTAAGCATTGAATAGTCTCTTTGCTAAATATTACTAACATAAACACAGACATTTCTTATGTAAAATCCATGTAGAAAACAGAGCTGCAAAAAGCTGTCTTGTCTTCAAAACAGAATTCGCCATCATCTTTAAAAGTACCAAAGCTTGCCAACCATATGTGTTGTTTTGCATCTTCTATTGCATTTTATCTTTGCACCTTTTATGTGCTGTTTTATGCCCACAGCAGATACTTCCACTTATTTTAGTGCTGGTTTCCAAAAATGTGGCTGGTTCTCACCAGTGACCCAGTTTTTGCCTTCTCTTTTCCCACCCAAGCAGTTGCAAAGCTCTCATGTGCTGCTGCGATGGCGTTCACCCAGACCTGAGGGACACTTCTGTTCATTAGTCACTCATACCGGGTGCTGGCTGGCTTCTGCACAGAGACAGGGATAATTCCTCAAAACATGGCACTTGGCCATACTAGCCCCCTTTTAATCTTCAGGCTGACTGAGGTTACTAACATGTCTAGAGACACAATAAATAGCCTAAGTATAGAGCCACATGGTCTCCTGCTATTAAACTTTTGAAGACAGAAGTGACCTTTTACTCCCACAGCATTTAATTCTTAATTAGCTTTGTGCCTATTTTTAAAACTTATCTTTACTCTCCTGAAGGTATCTGGCAAAGGTTTTGAGACTCCAAACTATTTTTTGAAGGAGATATAATCATTGCACAGAGATCATGCTTTGTTGTGACACCACTTCTACTTAGTGCATCAGAAGTGTAAAATTAAGCTAATGTTTTATTTCTGTACTTGGTCATTCGACGTGAGGTCTAATGATGTAGCAAAAAACTAATTAAATGCTTTATAATTGCTAAGCTATCAAGGAAATCATAACAAACTATACAGGACATTAAGCATTAACTCATTTAGTGTTATCTACAAAGGATCTGCTTAAAGATCCTAAATTCTTCTGAGACTGCTACCCACTGCTGCATCTTTTCCTTTCAAACTTCACCCTATGCTGATCGTTGCCTGTTGTCCTCAGCTGCTGTCCTCTGTCTTGTGATACAATGTCACCAGCTCCTTGTTCTTTTCACATGGTTGTGAGAATTGTAGTTTCTTTCTCAGTCATCCTTGACCAAACTGCTGGGCTACCTGTTAGAGGAAGCAGAAAGGGAGCTGACTGGGCACTGACCAGGTCATCCTGAGTTGCACAATGATTTGTAATTTGAGGAAAAAGTTAATGAAAAACAAGGCAATCTAAAATAATTCATAATTTTCAGTAACTCAGCTAATTTTAATTAGAATTATTTTTTGCTTCATTTAGGGATTTAGTAAGAGACTGTGCATTCTTGAAAAGTTAAAAGATTTATTTCTCTTTCTGTAAAATATGGATTTTTTTTTTTGTTATGAGGACACCAGGACAAGTGAGAAACAAATTAAAGATACAGGAACATAAACTGAAACTACTGAAGAACACTGTGGCAAAAATACAGTTCCTGCACTTCTGTGCCCGCATATGGGCAGGTACATGGCATTAAACATAGAACAGAAATACTAGTACAGACAAGAAAAAAATTAAGCTTATTAGATATCCAGAAAGGTCATCTTCTCAGAAAACCTATACATGGCCTAATAGTCCTAGAGGCAAATTCAAATTGCTTCCAGCACAGAAGGAGCCTCCACCACTCCTGGGTGGGCACAAATTGAGACGATGTTTCTGCCGCAAGGACTTGGCAACATGAAGCCTGAGCCTCTCTTTGGAGGAGTGGATATTGTGTCTGAGCTGCTGCCAAGCTTCTGTACAGCTCCTACAAAAATATCCTTTCTTCCATAAAGTACAGCTAAAGTTAACATTGGTATTTGATGCACACTCTGTCCGCTTCATTGTAATGTCAGGCAAGAATCAGATGAATCAGAAGTTGAGAAATGAGGGTAAGTCACAGAGAATTTAAAAGATGAAAGAGAAAGATAGTAACAAGAACTGCTCTTCGAAATAATTCAATTTATTTTCTTCTTATTATGTCATTTTCTTTGGGGTTTTCTGCCTTAGTTATATATTCAGGATAAGTGGGCTTTAAGAGATAGGAAAAGAGTTCATGTTGAAATAAACTTTTTTTAAAGCGCTACATAGTACTGTTATCCTGGTTTTCAGTGCTTTGTGTGCAACAGGGTTTCAAAAGATTGTTTCAAATAACTTTATATTCATGGATAATATATAAATAAATGAATATCTTATCACTAGGCTTAAGCTGACAAATATCGCAACATGTATCCCCTGTCCCTCAGCTCCATCTGCTAATCTGCATCTGCTTGCACACCACAGTTTTTGAGCACTACAAATCCAAATTTCAGGCTGCCAATAGAGAATTAAAAATACTGCACCCTTCTAATACATTCTGCTATTTTATATTTATTCAAGGTATTTTCAAACAATATGCTCTATGCGATTAGCATCAGGTATTTTCTCAAAGACAGCATAAAACTGGCATAGAGAAAGCATAAATGCTCGTTGTGTCCTCTGGCAAATCTAACTAAAATACAATTCCATGACATACACGATCTATAGGAAATTGGTAACGTTTGGTGATATGTTTCTTCCACAAACATGGTTCTTAGTATCAGGGAAACCATTTAGTCTTCAACCACTTTTACATCCAAGCTGTGATCTCCAAAATCTGCCCATTCACAGCAATCTGTAACCAATTCTCTACTCCCACTTTCATCAATTCATCTTCTCTTAATGGTGAAGAAAACTGAAGCTGGAAACAATGTGGCACTTTTTTCTATAGCCCACAGATAAGGAAGAACAGCTCTGGCACGGACTCTCTGGGGCTACTCCTTAAAATGCAAACATACAGGTTATAGCAATCGCCATTTCCTTAGAACTGAGCTTCCAAGGTCCTTTAATTCAACGGAGGCTAGTGAAGGAGAAAATTCTTCTCAGGTTTAAAGTCTAAATCATCTATTTTTGTCCATAGACAATCTATGTTCTCACAACTTAAACTCTGAAACTAAGAGCAGACCAGGCTTTGCTGAACGTTGTATTTCAGCTCTATGTTATAAACATCCAACTATTTCCCATATGCTGTCATCAGTAAGCTGACAGCTGACTCTAAAATCTGCTATTGTCTGGTTTACCCTTTGCCTGGCTGGTGCTCTGTAAGGCTTTCCCCATGGTAGGCTCTTCACATCTTCCAAGCACAGATCCATCCCTCATCTTAAATCAGTCCCTCTGATCTGAGAACTGAGTTAAAGGGCAGCATTTTAAGACTACTCAGTCAGTTCACAAGGAAAACCTCAATTGTTTTTATAATGCTTTAACACAAACTAAGCCTTTGAAAAAAGGCCTCTCTATTTAGCCACATTTCCATATGATGCCATCATGCTCTTCGTTGCTCACAGAAGTCTGGAACACATTAGGACAAATCAAGTTCTTCCACAACCATAATTTCACCAGCAAAAATTATTTATCATTTTTTGTCAGGTCTTTCGTTATGACAGTCCTCTACATTTTTTTCTCCTAAATTTTATTTTTTCCCTTAATTTTTTCTCAGTTTTCTTGTTCTTTTTCATATTAAATATTATTTATGTCAAAACACACCTTAAAAATTCTACTACACCCTTCCTGCTACTCAGTAATCTAAATAGGATGAGATTTGAGAATTTTTTTAATTCCTCTATGTCATAACTACCACATCTAGAAACAGAGAAGAGATTTGTTATATCTTGAGTTACAGTGGCTGCAGCTCCAGGTTATCTATAAAAATGAAATCGTTGTTCATTTTATAAAATCCTTCGGTCAGCTTTTTTTCCAAAAGCCTCCAAAATCTTGCTGTGATCTTTTCATGGTGAGGAAACACCACATATTATATTAGTTTGAAAAAATTAACAGAAGCATAATTGTTACACGGGTAAGTTAAGTTTCTCTAAAGTTTAACTTGGCAGTGGTCCTTGGAAACTGCAGAATGCCCACATTCCATCAGTAGTCTTGCAAAGGGCCCCAGGTAGTCATCTTCAGGATGCTGCCTCTTTAAAGGGTGCAAAAAATTTTAAGAATAGAAAATGTTAGTATGCTTTATTCTGCTATTTTTTAATATGATTTTATTTAAGTGCATGTTTCACTCTTCCCAGATAAGAAGCACTGTTAGAAGACTTATACTTCTACTTCCAGAGAAGTGTGTGAGGACAGGGGCATTCATACAGCAGCACTTTTATATTTCCTATTGGCAATGGAAAGATGCAAAAATAAATAATGATGATGTATCTGTTTGGGCATGGCTCATTTATTGAGAAGAATTCTAAGTTTATCAGTTGCCAGGAAAAGCAATCTGCTTCCACATGTATGGTTCTTTCTTTGCATTTTGTCTCATTGACAGTAAGTAAAATTAAAAAAAAAAAAAAAGTAGTAAGTAAGTAAGTTAAAAAACCCAAACATAAGAGTACTATTTGCCATGACCATTAGAGCTATTTCATAAAGTTATATTTAACTCATTTTTCAGGCTTTGCCACCTGGGGCTTATATTCTGCTTGCTGAGCTGCTTTCTGTGCTGTGTAGAATGTCCTGACAGGAAGATGAAAGAGTGTAAGCCCTAGAGCATTTAAAAATCAGCTCATGTAGCAGAATATGCTTTCAACTCCATGGAACAGCTTTCTCAACAGCTGGTCAGAAGACTGGCTACTGGGCAGGCCTTCCTGCTTTTCAAGCATGAAACAACAATTCTAATGCACCCTAAGAGCAAGGAAGACCTACATCCTCGTGGGTTAGGAAATTAGGAAAAGCATCACCAGCTGGTCCAGTGAGAGATCCTTCCCCTTATGTTGAGGCCGACAGCTGGTCTGAAGACCTCACAGATCCTACGCTGGAGATGGTTAGCTTCTATTTGTGAGAAAAGCCCGTGAGAAGAAAAACAATTAGTTTCTACCCTTGAAAATGTAGTATCAAC
>VXBT01003401.1:248-37787 GCA_013400235.1 Oriolus oriolus | reverse complement strand
TGTGTTCACCCAGCGGTGTGTGGTGATTGGTTGAATTAACTTGTTGTGCTTTAAAACTATGTAAACAGCTAAGAAACTATAAAAGACGCTGTGTGGTATTAAAGATGAGCTCTTCGCCTGAAGCTGTCAGCGTGTATATGTGTTGTGACCCATCTCAACAGCAACACCCTTACTCAGCACTGGTGAGATCACATCAGGCGTGCTGTGTCCAGTTCTGGCCTCCCCAGTTCAAGAGGAAGATGGACATACTGAAGCAAGCGTCCAGTGCAGGGCCACTCAGATGGCTGCAGAACCAGAGTATCTCATATGAGGAGAGGCTGAGAGAGCTGGGGCAGCTCAGATGGGAAAACAGAATGCTCCAGGGGATCTTTTCAACAGCCTTGAGTCTGGAGCACAGGTCTGTGAGGAGCAGCTGAGGGAGACTGGAGAAAAGGAGGCTCAGGGGTGACCTTATCACTCTGTACAACTCCCTGAAGGGAAGGTGTAGCCAGGTGGGGATTGGTCTCCCAGATAACAAGTAACAAGACAAGGGGAAATGGCCTCAATTTGCACCAGAGGAGTTTTAGATTGGATATTAGGAAAAAATTGGATAACAGGAAAAAATTCTTTGTCAGAAGGGCTGACAAACCCTGGAAGAGGCTGTCCAGGGAAGTGGTTGAGTCACCATCCCTGAAGGTATTTAAAAGACATGTAGAAGGAAATGGTTTATTGGTGGACTTAATGGTCTTAGAGGACCTCTAAAGCACCTTTCCAACTTAAACTATTCTATAATTCTGTGAGAGGGAGGGAATGAAGTAATTTATTATACCCCTTAATTGGCAGCAGAATCATGCTGCTGAATGAACTACCACACGAGCAATATTGCCTCCCAGTCACAAGCAGATAACCAGTATTCTGTTTGTGAGTTACCCAGGGCTCTTCACAGAAAAAGTGGAAGCACCTCTGGAGTGCTTCCCTGCTCCCCACCATCTCTCCCACACACACACTGCCATGGTGCCAGGCTACTTCTGAGGATGTCACTTGTCTGCTTGTTCAAAAGATTTGCAGGCCCTTACACTCCCTCTCCTAGCCCCTCCTGGGCACACAGGACATGTGGGAGGAAAAGGAGAGCAGAGGGACTCCCCATTTCTCCTTCAGCTGAAAGATTTGGCCCAAGAATTTGCATTACTTGAGTTTGTGTCCTCACACTGATCTGAAAAATAAAGTAAGACAATACAGCAGCCAATCAAAACACCCACTCTCTTTAGAGATTTACTAGGAGATCACACTAAATTTCCTTAATCTTGATCTTACATCAATACTTCTGTCCAGCCAATAACTGAAAGAAAATAACACTGAATTTCAATCCTCCCAACTATTCCTGCCTTCAAAATTGCTGAGATCACAGGAGATCTGTCCTCCCCTCTCTTGCCTTCTACCAGCAAAAGCTACAGTCTATTTTACTTACTGACTATATTTTAAATATACTAGGGGGGGAAAAAACCACTGAAACAACACAACACCAACTCTGCTAGGTGTGGACTTCTAGAAGTATAGGTTGAGAAATAATACGGGATTTTTTCTCATGCTGGCAGCCTGTCATGTGCAGTCCCCCATGGATCAGTAGTGGGTACCACACTGTTCAACATTTTCATCATCTTCATGAATGACTTGGATGATGGGATTGAAAGCACCCTGACTAGGTATAATGATGATGCTAAACTGTGTGTTGAGGTGGACATATCAGAAGGGAGAGGCATCTTACAGAGAGATCTGCTCGGGCTGAAAGTAATATTGTGGGCTAGCCAGAACTGCATGAAATCTAACAATAGCAAGAGCAAAGCCCTGCACCTGGGTCAGGATAATCAAAGAGCCCAGTACTGACTGGATCCGTGTGGCTGGGGAGACACAGCGGCCCTGCTGGGTGTCCTGGTGGACAACAAGCTGACCATGAGTCAGGAGAGTAGCGGTAACAAAGACAAATCAGATCCTGGAGTGCATCTGCAGGGGCATTATTAGCAGAAACAGTGACACAATCATCCTAATCTAAGCGCTTGTCGTGCCACATCTGAAGTGCTGTGTTCAGTTCCGGCCCCCACAGTTCAAGAAAGGTGTGGGCAGACGAGATAGTTCAAAAAGAGGGCCACAAAGATGACCAAAGGGCTGGAGAACCTAGCCTGTGAAGAAAGATTGAAGGATTCAGGTCTCATCTCCCTGGAGAAAAGGAAACACAGTGGGAACCTCATGAGGTCTTTCAGTATTTAAAGGACATTAGAAAGACAGCATAAGCTTTCGCTTTACAAAGAAAGAGAGACGAAAAGGAGCAATGGGTACAGGTTTCTTTTTGACCTAAGAAATAATTTTTTTGCACTGAGAACAATCCTTCACTCCAGAGAACAATATCCCCAGGGATATCGTGGAGTCCCCGTTACATCGGGCTTTCAAGATGCAATTGGACAGGGTGCTATGTAATCTCATCTAGGCTCCCTTACCCATGAAAATTTGGATCAGATGATCTTTTGAGGCTTATATTATGATTCAAGGACAGGAACTGTGATCACAACTAAATTTGTTTTCAATTTGTTTTTGTGAATGAGCCCAAGGATGCAACATGATATTTAGGATAAATTCCAAGGCTTTAGATTATACCATATACTCATAGTTGAAGTGGTGAAATAACAGATACTGCTGATAACTGAAAGAACTGTACAGATCTGAACTTTGTAAAAATCAGTATAAATAAAATAGTGATGCAAATAAATTGGGAGGGGTGAAAGGTATTACTGGAAAGTAAGAATATTAATTCTATTTAGATGAAATTTAGCAAGAAAAAATAATCCAGCAGCAGAGTCTTGACATTTGGGGCTGGACATAAGACATCTATGATCTCAAAATGAAAACTTGTAGCCAAGGCATCCTTTGGGGTAGTAAATACATAAGCCTCACATAACAAAGAGGAGAAAAGAGAAGGAGGGACCATTCATGTTCTCTGCTCCACACTGCATCTTTAAAATGGCCCAGTATTTAGAGTGAATGCTCTAGTCTGTCTTAGGTCACTATCAAGTTAAGCACAAGTTCTCCAGCAGTCATGACACACTTCTCCTTCAGGGTTAGTGTAGAGAGATTTAGCATTGGCCAGTGAGTTTGCAGCATGGCTATCAAACAATTTTAAAAGCCATTGCCAATCAAGTGCCAGAAATAACTCAAGGAAAAGTATATGACAGGTGTTTAGGATCCTTTCCAGCCACAGAAAGAGGCATTAAGAGACTTATGGAGAATGCGCATTGGTAGAAGGAAAAGTTGAAAATTATCCAAGAAAAAGAAATCAAAAAATCCAGATCCCAAATACTGCTGTTAGGCACCTAAATCCATCTCTTAAGTTTTACGGACATACTCAAAATTGAAGCTCTGTTCCTAGCAGAAAACTTCAATTTTATTTTTTCTATGGTTTCTGCAAAATTATGGCAAATCTGTATTTAATTCACTTCCAGAAATAAATTAAATTTAAATATCAAAAACACCTTTAACTCTGCTGTCTAATCAGAGGTTTGCCAATCTTTCTTCAACATGTTGGTGACATCATCTTTTAAAGATAAATGGATTAAAAGGCATTGGAGATAAATACAGAATTATCAATCAAATGAGATTGCCTGCACCATCTTTTCCTTCTGTGACCTGCAATGCTTCAGATACTTTAAAATGTTTCAACTGAAAAAAAGCAAACACAACCACAACAACAACAGCAACAACAACAAAAACCATGACCACTTTTACTGTAATTAACTTTTCAGGGATAATGTAATCAAATACATCCTCAATCTATGCTGTTGATGGTAGGAAATAGAGACAGCTCCTGGAGGAAAACACGCTAAACAGAATACACATTTACAAATGAAACCTCTTCAGAAGGAAATCTTCACACATTTTACACATAATAGAAAAAATTTCTTGAAAAATAATGCTGTGTGGATTAAGAAGGCACCAGTCAGGCATATTATTATTACAGAAATTGAAAAACAGCTATCATATAGACCATGCACAAGTAGCTGAATAAAGGATATTGTTATTTTAGGAGGCAGTTGTTAAGAAAAAAGGAGACAGTAGGAAACAACGACTAGACACTAAAAAAATAGCCTGATGTCAAAGTGGTACTCACAGCTGCCTTTCATATTTTCATATAAAATGAAAACGCTGACAAAAAGCATGGGGAAGGAAGATTATGTAAGCTTATGTATTTCAAAAAGAAACCCCAAACAAACAGGTAGTAATTCAGAGAGGAAGGAAGACAGCCAAAATGGTATCTTCCTAACTCCCTATTATTAAGCAGAATTGTACAGACAGAATTGTAAATCGCTGTGGACTATATGATGAACAGCAGAAATGCTGAGGTGATTTGAGGATCAGTGACTTCAGAGAAAGTCTGAAGAATGTTTCTCAGGAACAAAATATAACCTTTTAAATCTCTTCTGTCAACTTTTTTATAGTTGTGCTATCTCCAATGAATATATAAATGCATGCAATAAAATGTGGACACCTGATGAGAATAAAGAGTATATACAAACAGTAAAAGGTAAAAATATTAGCCCAGTGCAGGAGCTGAGCATCACTACATAAGGCAGACATAGCCTCTGGGCTGAAAACTTTTGATCAGAGGGGTTAAGGTACAGCCTTTCTTCGCAGGAAGGCTGAAAGTGGCCTCTTTTTACTAGACTTTCTATTTTATTTTAATTGATTATGTTTGTTGAACTCATTCCTTTGACAATATACTATGTTAGTCTTCTAAAAGCCATAGAAATGAGTTCAAGACAAAATAATCACAATTTTGTCAGTGATAGGAAAAAAGTGGTATAATCTTCTAATTTACTACCTTTTTGAAATCAAAAATGAACATCAGTTCTAGCAACTGCAAGCTGCAGATGCAGATGTAATAAAATCTTCACAAGATTTAACCATCTGGTCCAACTTTCTTACTGACAATACCTTGTTTTTAGATAAAAAAAGTTGCAGGCATGCTACAAGACATATAGCTGAGTGAAAAGCAAGTTGCAGCAGAGACAAGCTTAGCAAAAGCTCCAGCAGCTCCTGGTGGCCTGGGGAGGGATAACTAACAGCAGCTGACAACAAAGCTTTTGCTTAGTATTTCACCTATGATAATACAAAAAGCCCAGATAGCAAATCTAATCTGAAATTAGGTCACGACACTTTGAGGTACAGAATGGAGAGCAAAAGCACAGGACTTGGACTGGGGCTTTCATACCAGATCCCGCATATAACTGCGTCCACATCCAGATGATACTCTCATCATATTTGGTGCTGCAGTGAGGTGCTCTAATTATTTCCCTGTCATTGCTCAAACCCATCTAAGCCATACTACTGATTTCTTTCTTAGCCTTGTGACAGCAAAACTCCAGGATAAGGGGAAACCAGGTATGACAATTCTGACTAAAAAATTGTGAATTGTCTTCTAGTCATTTTCAAATGCATGAAAAATACCTCAGAGAGGTAGGTAGGAGAGGCTTGGAGTCTTTTATTGCTCTGGTAGTATCTATTGTGTGCTATGTTGGATGGGACTCTCAGAGGGAAAGACTTCAAGGAGAACAATTCAAGTTTTTGAATTGTCTAATTGAGTTCCCAAAGAATATGCCTATTTTCATTGAAAGTAGTTCAAACAAGCAGAGATAAGAATTTATAGGTAGAAACAATAAAAAACCTCAACAAACCAAATGAAACAGCACTGAAAAGGTGTTTTCAGCAGGGGTAGGAAGAAGAGACAATGGTACTGCACTGGTGTACTGAGAACTTCAGCAAGTAAGCCAGGGTATCTGAATAAAAGAATTTTCCCTCAAAATTTTTTACAGTCCAAGACAGGCTATTTCTTGGGCTAACAATGGCAGAACCAAACTTCATGTCTGAGTGACTCCTCCCAGAACCAGCTAGTTTTAAATCTTTCCCAATTACAGAAAACCAGGTTTAACAATAAAGGCCTATAACGAATTCAGAACAGATGCATTCGAACTTGAAACTGGTATCTCAAATTTGGACAACACCACCTTGTGAAACTGTGTTATTCAGACAGGTGATTCAAATCAGCCTAGTGTACTCCAGCTTTCACAATCTACCATAACAGGAGTCCCTGCTCAATGTAAAAAAAATATATATCTGGATTAGTCTAAATTGGAGTTTATTTATTTTTAGTGTTGATTTTTACAGCTTCTGTTTTCCAAGGAAAATATTTCTTTTAAACCCCATAAGCCCTGCTCATACAGGCAGCACTTGTGGGAGGTCTCATCTTGGCCAAGTATGTGCTGTGTAGCTGACATTCATACAGCAGTAAATCTCACCAGGACTTTGGGAGGGAGATCTTTGCATCGTCTACAGCCTCTGAGCTTTTTGTATTTAGACAAAAGAAGGCAAAACCACAGGCTCAGCCTCCAGGAAGAAGCTGGGAATGTTTTTGCTCAAACTGTCTCGCATTCTGGTCAGGCAAAGCAGGATTTTGGTGAGTCATAGTGATGCGAGCTGTAACTGAACAAGTAATCTGAAAGACATTGTTACTAATAACAAACAGCAAATACTATCAAATTAAGTTTTCCACGGCAACTAGCCTAGTCACAAAATACCCACAATACTTCAAGTTAAAATACAACTGAGCAACGGAATACACTTTAACCTTGTAGTCTACAAAGTCACAAATAGGTGTAGAAGTGCACACAGAAGATACAGAGGGCTCTGATCAGTCCATTAGAAACACCAAACCGAAGTCAAAAACCTCCTTTCTTCTAAAGCTGTAGTATCTTTCCTCCAAATACATTTCCTGACAGAGCCAATGGGAAGAAGGCAAAAGCAATCAAGCACACACAAGTAAACCAATGTTTTCAGAACTTCCTATTACTGCTGTTCTAAGATAAGGTGAACCAAAAAATTGCTGCCGCAAGGACCCTACACTAGAGTATTAGCAACTCAGCAGTATTAATTCCCAGTAACATGTAATTACTGCTTTTTGCTCTGGTCCTCTTATGTGAAAAATCTCATAGTCTGGTGAAATGTTTTGGGGTCTGTTTTCTACTATTGTTCATAGCCTTACAGCTTTTATTTTAATTTGAAAGCTGCATTGTTGACCTTCTTCAGCCCCTTTTACTACAGACTTGCTTATGGCTGATCTGTGCTTTTGAGAGAACTGATGAAATCAGACCTCCAACTGAATATAAGGACTATTAGTGTTCAGCTTTCCCACTTCTTTTCCTCAAGTTTGTCTTTCATACTTCTAAAGTTTACTCTTTTTATTTGATTTTCTGTGTTTGCACCCACTATTTGGGTTGTGGATAATCTTTCTTCTCACACATTTTTGGTATTTCCTGCTGGTAGATCTACATAAAGAATCATCATTTAATTTTTAAGTCAGTGGTCCAAGATAAACACCCTAACTCATCATGTCCTCAGCCTACCATTCTGATTTGCTTACAAGGTGCTTAGTGCTTTATGTTCTGCATTTAAAATTCATTCTGTTATGCCATATCTATGCTGTATTGTGTTCTGGAACTAGCTGTCAGTGCAACAGGATTGTAATTGTGTCTAACCCCACAGTCAAGGCAAATTCCAAAGCAGTTTCAAGCCTGCACCCTAAGCCTCGACCTGTCATCACTGCTGTTCTTGTCATTGTTTTCCTTTTCCCTTCATTGGTAAGCCTCTTGGTATTGCAGTTTGAGATTTGCATGGCACTCTAAGGCCTTCCATTCATACCCCCACCCTCAAGAACTCTAAATACACAAACTAATGTGGAAACAAAACTAAAACCACCATCAAACAAAAAAATAAAAAGGTAAGAAGTCTAATCCTAACTCTGTCTTTGACTTTTTCTGGACTCTATATTTATAAAGCCCTCACACTTGCTTCTGTTCCCTGGTCTATAAAGGTCTAAAAGATGGCTTAAAGTCTTCTTGAAGTTGAGTGAATTAACATTTTAAAAGTTTATTTCTCCCTCTGTTCTTTTTCACAAACTGTATGCAACCAAATTTATTCATTATTCACAATGATTCACGATTTCCTTCAGTGACTAATTCTTAACCCACCCATAAATCTCAAATACTGAAGGAATAGTACTGGAATCAAATATGCTGTCTGAAACCCTTTCCATGCTGGTTAGATTCATAAGCCAATAAATTCGAAAAGACAAAAGAATCTCAAATTTTATAGAATTTTTTTGGTGGAGAGCAAGACCAGAATGCTGAGGTTTTGTGGCATTACTAAGCTGTTAGTATATTATTACAGCTTGCTGCAGATGTGGTCCTCCTTTGCCAGACTGCCTCTACCCTAAACCAAGGTGTAAGATTTTTTTTGTGAAATTTCCATCTGAAGATTATAAACCCACAACACTTAATCTTGAAATAAAATAACTGAAAGGGAAAACTGCACAGATTCCAAGCAGTATTTTCAAGAAAAACACACCCTCGGTAACTAACCAACAGATTTATTCAGGTCAGCATCTTACCCTTAGCTATCAGTGAATCAATGAAGTCCAGATGCTGCAGTCCCATCTTGCTCCAGACCAAGCAGACACCATTCCACCAGGCATTAGCAGCACAACAGGTCTCTGAAAGTGTGCTGCTTTCTAAGATGATGCTAAGATGGGATCTCTGCAAGTCTGATGGAGGACAAAGTCAGAATTCACAATGATCTTGGTAGACTGAAAACATGGTCTTAAAAAAGAAGAAAAAGAGGATGCAGTTCAGTTAGTTTATTGTACCGCCCTGTACTTTGGGAAAAATAACCATTTTCACAGACAGAAAATACCAGACAGCAAAGAACTGACAAGGTAATGGGTCTTCAAGACAGATCCCAGGAACTAAAACAGACTACAAATTGTAGGTGAATGAACAGTGAGATGCTATTAGAAAATGTAAATTCTTTTTAAAAGTCAAATATTAGACAAACATTTAAATGGCAAAAACATTATCAGACACCAGAATTTTTTCATTCTACTCAGCATTACTAAAACTAGAGTTGAAGTCTAATGCCTTTTTTTCTGTACTGCACTTCAAAAAAATCATTTGTATCACATTGGAGACAATCCAGAGAGGAGAAAAAGGAATGATGAGGCATCTGCAAAACACAAGCAATTAAGTAAGACTGAAATAATTAGATTTGTTTAGTCTAACGTTGAAAAGATGACATGAGCCAGGGGTGCAGAGGGGTGGAGAAGGACTAGGCTAGAGAGAAAATGATGACAGTCTTCAAATATGTAAGAGGCTTCTTCAAATGCGAAAGAAAAAAATCATATACACTCTCATCTATGGTGGCAACAACAACAAAAAGGCTTGTGTTGTAATAAGAGAGACTGAACTTAAACTTCATGAAAAAAAATTATGAAGTTTAAAAAAGAAAAGTACTATCATAGATATCAAAAGGATAGGATTTCTAACTGAAAAACTAAAGCTTTTGGAAGAACAGATTAAACAAATACCTGTGTAGAGTAAAAGAACTTTTCTAGTCCTTTACAGACTTCTTTTCTGTCACCGTGATCATCTGTGCCACACAGATAATCTCTTGTGGCCTCTCAAACTGACTTCACTACAGTTCTGTGCCTGTATTTGATTTCATTTGTTTGCAAGTATTTAGCTACTTATTAGGCCCTTAGGTCAATCACATTTAAAAAATTGCACAAAAAATGTAATAAATGCAATAGATATTTCTGAAGAAAACAGGAACATGAGGTAATTAAATAAATGTTTAAGACGTCTACTTGTATTCCCTTTGCCCATATAGTTATCACAAAATGCATGCTATGTTATCTCATACATAGCATACAGGCTTGTAATGAGATTTGTAATAAATTACATTTCTCGGGGCCGTTTGACATGTGAACATATAAAGCATAGCCTCCTACTTTGACATACCAGCCCCCTCAAAATTTCATGCCTCAGTAAATCTTTCATCATAAATTAATTCCCATCCCTCCAGAAAAAAAAACCCCTTTGTATGGAAAAAAACCACCTTTCTGACATTTTTAATGCGTAACTCTTTCCTGAGATAGATTATTATTTACTCATCTATCAAGAAAATTTGCAGCAGTATTCTTTGCATCCCATGTCATGACAAAGTTCAAGGAATAGAGAAGACATTACTGACTTGCAAAATTGTCATGGCAGCCACCAAACACAAATATTTTACCTGTTCTTTAACAGGGACATGCTGGATGGAAAAAAAACAAAAAGAAACCTCAAGCATCCAATAAATTTTTTATAGCATGTCAACTAAGTCACCTTGGCAAGAACTGAGATCAGAGCTCTATTCCTGATTCTGACAACAATCAAACTATCTTGATCCATATCCTTCACAGCACTGCTTCTCTTCTTGTATTTCATTAATGCAGATTACACAAATCCATTGGAATACTTTTTCTACAGGTATGTAAAGTGACAATTTAGTTGAATTTTTTTCAGCCAGGCACTGTGGTAAGGCCATTGAATAATTAATTTTTAAGGCGTATAGAGATCCTTGTGAAGATATGCAGGTAGCGATTTCCAGTGGATACCAAAAATTAACAGTACTGACTATTCTTTAAGTCAAAAACAACAGGAAAATGTCAACACTGCTAACCTGCATGACATGCAGAAGTAAAGACTTATTGATTACTGTTCACAAGAACCTACAGAGCTTCTGGATTAAATATTGATAATTCTTTCTACAGGCAAACACAGCTATAACTATTTTTCAGAAAATGGTAATGGATCAATACTTATTTTGCAGATACTTGTTATGCTAATCTGTTTACTGTCATATTCATTGAGGAATAGATATTGATCAGCCATAAATGAATGCACTGCCTAGTAATACCCAGTATATACGATACTATATTTAATTTATAACTTGCTTCTTTTGTAAAGTTACTTAAAAAAAAAAGTAAGGAGAAAAAAATAAAAATAAAAGAACCTAGCTGACAGGAACTTTTGGCTGTGATTCACCCCTGTTTAGGGAGGAACAATGCAAGTAGTCACTGGGAAAGACAGAACAGCTGCTTATGGGTCTGACAAATCAACCTCCCACTGAAACTGGGAGCTTGCACAAATTTATGTAAGACAAGGAATACCCCATTAAAGCTTAAACTCTTGTGCCACTAGTAATCACATGAAATTGTCTGGAGAAAACCCAGCCCGTGACACAGAACAGCATGCAATTTTTGATGGCCTTACTTTTGTTTGTATATCCTTTTTAATTCTGAAGTGGATCACCAGTTATTCTACAGTTTCTGTGGCTGAGAAACTGAACAGGTTAGAGTACCCATTGCATAACTTCCCTTTGGAGCTTCCCACTTCAAGCTGGTCTGTTGGCTTCAGGGCATAAAGAGCCACGTTTGTTGTTCCTTGAGTAATGATTTTGACCATCATAAGTAGAGTCAATAGAAATTAGATCATCATCTTTAACAGCTGCAGGCTTAGAGCAAATACTGCTTTTCAGCCATCCCTATGCTCTCTTATCCTCAAGCAGCCAAATAATGTCAGAACTGATAAAATAAGAATAGCTGGCTTCCTGTTATAGCAACTGACTCTTGAAGACTATACAAACCCAAAGGATTCACAAGATGACAAAGAAAAAATTTGGGTTTTTTCTGGAGGAAGAAAATTTTACTTAAAAGAAAATTACAATAATATATTCTTATATTTTAAAAAAAATCACATCTTTTTGCAAAGTTATTTATTTTCAGTGCTTACTTTAGTCATTTTTACATTCAGATTGAGGAAGAAATTACATATACAGCCTTGGAGCTGGGTCAATGAGACTGAAAAATTCCTGCCAGGCTGGACGAAGTGAGGGTTCCCTTTTCAGTTCTATCTCATTCAATTCACAGCATGTTTTTCATTCTAACTGGTGTAAAAGCAAACAAACTATAGGTGTTTTTTGATGAATTCCTAATACATTATTTTTCTAATTCCTTCATGTACTTTCCCCCCCCTAGTTCTGTGGCTAAGTTACAGCTTCTGTGAATACATACTAGGACAGGAGGTACCCCCAGTCACTCCAAGTGGTTTCAATTCAATACACCCAAGTGCCATTTATTAAAAGGTCAGAAGGTTTGCATGTGGATAATCTTACAGGTATAGGTGTTAAATCCTAAAGACTTGATTTCTTCTCTATTCTTATAATGTGTTTTTATAATACCCTAGGTCTTCTGAACATTTAAAAGTTACATGGGTTCTGTTGTATCTTCAAGGCATAGAAAAGTGATTGGCATTTTCTGTCTGCATGACAACCCTAATTGTGACTTTCACTGTAACAAACATGATTGTTATTCTATTTATTTCCATTAGCATTACTTCTATTATTTGTTGTTGCTTCTAACAGTACTACTATTTGACTGCAGTTGCCAGATAAATAGTCCAGAAGTGCTTGTGAAGGAAGGCAAACAGGGAACAGAATTTCACTCTGGACCGTATGGAATTTGGAGTCAGTCCTCGGAAAAAGCTTTTGATTTAGTATTTGTACAACAGAATCTCCTCAGAGCATACCTCTGCAAGACACTCACCCTAGGTCTTCATACATCATGTTCTGCATTATGGGCAGCACAGAAGAGGAAAAGAGGTTTCCCTGCTAATCTAAACAGTGGAGGAAATGTCCGCAGCTCTGTGAGGCAAACACAACTGAGTGACCTTTTCTGCTTGAAAGTTTGCTACCATGCTGCGTACCTACAACTCTGAAAACACAACCAGAATGGCTGTGATTAAACTAAAAGCAGAAAAGGAAGCAAGAGCCAGCTGGAGATACTGAGAACCTTCTGCTGGGTGATAGAGACATCCACAGTCTGACATATTCCAGCCATCAGCAGCCAAAGACGGCATGCAGGCCAGCGTGGAGAAATATTACATGTTGACAGAGCATAGCTCTTATGATTTCATCTCAACCCTGCTGAGCAACTGAGATCTGTAATGTGGGCTGAATGGGTACACTCGATCTAAAGGAGAACAGCACACTTGTGAATAGAGGGGTTTAAACCAGGGGTCCCATGTTCATGGGCTATTTCCATTATCTCTGTGTATGCTCCGTGAGCTGTTGCTTATTAACATTTTCATCAGACTTACTCCACCTTAAAAACAAACATCAAAATGTACTTGGCAGAAGTAAACACATGCTGATATCTTTGAATTTAAACTGTGAGCCAAGAACTAAATACAAATATTAAGAAGCAGCTTTCTCTCTATTATTAGTTGTCCATTTAGAATATTTTGTGAACAATTCAACAATCCTAGTATTAAAACTCTCTAACAGACCATGCTTCAGTTGCAGCTTTTTTCAGCTACTCATCACAGAGTTACCTGACTGCACATTTCTTTGGACCATTTCATTTAACAACTTAGCTGTCCTCAGCTCACTTTTAAATCGCTCATGGAGATCCTTCTGTGTTTCTGTCTTTGGCCTTATTTTACAAGAAAATGAAATCTGAATTTTCTGTTCTAATTGCAGGAAATTTAATATCTCTCTTGGAAGCATTAGTATTTCTGCATTGCAACTAGCAAAAAGCACAGAGGACTAAAGACCAGATGAGAAGACATATGCGAAGTCTCAAGAATCTGCAATGCTGTGTTTTCTTTAGCCCCTCTAAACCATCTGAGCCAAGACAGAGATATTTTAATGGATATAAAAAGAGGAATCAGGTCTCAGATGTACCACTAGATTTTATCTTGTCTAGTATTCAGGCCTAGGTTTAAAGCCTAATCAACATCAGGATTTGTGTTTAGCTTCAGCAGAATCAAAATTTTACAGTGATACTTTGAAGTTTTGCAGTTAAACTTGCGGTTTAGCACTGTGCAAATCTGAGCTCTGTTCTGCCCAGCTCACCTCAATTCCTGTCTGAGCTCCAGCAAGCCCCTGAGCTGCCCTCCACCTTGGCACACCGCCTGGTTTGAGACAGAGTCTGCCTTGTTCGTTCAGTACAAATTCCTGAAACCCAAGATTCCCACTGTGTGTTTTCTGTCACAAAGGGACCCTGATGTTGGCTGAAGCCTCATAAATCTAAAAAAATGCACATACTCCTGAGCAGTGAAACCTTACAGACATGCTGTCCTTGCAAAGTATTAGCTTAGAGTCATAACTGGAAAACTCCCTCTCTCATAACTCTCTCTGAGTTTAGGCAGAAGTAGAAATAGAGTGTACAAGTGACTCTATGCAATCAGAGATGTGAATCCTTCAATTCAACTGAAATTAGGAAGGGGGCTAACCTCTCAAGTTCCCAGTTTAGAATATTTCTATTTTAAAATGCAATCTTTCAGTACTATTGTTAGCTAAGACAAGGAACCGCATTTCTGTCTTACAAATATCACTTGAAGTGTGTGTTACTAACTTGGAAAAAGAAAAGGGAAAAATAGAAAAAGGAAAAAAAAAACCTAAACAGAGGTTTTCAATTTATAGTGTTAAGTGTAGGTGTGGGAGGAGGAAAGGCTATAGCCTCACTGATTATGTTTTTTAAAAGTGGCCATATGTAAGTGGTTATAGCAACACATCTTGAAGAGCATATCCTGATTAAAAAAAAGTTCTCTGCTTTTAGTCTGTCTCAGATTTAGAAAACCAGTAATTTCCTCTACAGCTGATAAAGCCATATTTTCAGGATATGACGAAAATATTAATTCAAGAAGGTAATATTTCTAAATTCTTCATGTTGGAATTAATTAAAATTATAAAATAGGAGGAGGAAGTTGATAGTAAAAGCAATTCCTTGGAGGTAGGATTGAAAGTCAGACTTTGTCACTCCACTAAGTAGGTCAGTAAAAACTTTCTGATACACTTAAAGAAAACTATACTGTCTGAAAGTTGGAACACTAGCAAAGGGGAAAATAATCACAATATAGCAGGAAGTAGATCCTCAACTTTTGTGGATCATCTGTAAACCTCTTCAATACTGCTATCTCCACTACAAAACTGGAGGAAAAGTCTAAGTAAGGTTAATCAACTCAGCCAAGGTTGAGAAGATGCAGAAACAGATCTTACAGCATCTGATTGTCTGTCAGCTCATCTACACATTTGATGTTACACCACCTTAGCTGAAAAACCGTCTGAGACAACTGACCTAGACAGAAAACACCGAAGTTCTTGGGGAGCTTTTCAAAGCAGGCTTCGCGCTGCTCTTAGGTATCTTGGAAATGCTATGGCAAGAACTTTAAGCACTATAATTTGGTGCCAAGAAGTTAGACTTGTGAAAATGACAAAAATTTAGATACTCACTGTTCAGGTTAGCTGAAAAAATTAGCTCAAGTACATTATGTTTTGCCCAGCTTTACTGTCAGGGCTGTTAATTCTTTAGCCTTTCCTTGACAGCTAGCCTGGAGAAGCACAGGGCCCAGTTCCCATGGAGAAGGAATGTCTCTATGATGCATTTGTGTGGATGTTACTGGATTATCTCCACTAAAAAGCTGAGAAAAGTACCTCACAGGTAGAAGAATAACTCTAGTTTTCAACACTGTAGAAGCACACAGTGCTGAATGAGTCATTTCTAGGAAATCAAACCCAGAATATCTGGCACCATAAATAGCAGTTCAACAGAAGCTCACACATCATCAAACATCTTTCACTGGTGGCTTCAATCCTGACTAAAACCTCTGGACAGCACCAGGCCATAACTGGAAAGGGGTATATTCCTCAGTGAGGCAATATGGATTAACCTATAGGAAACTTTGTGAAAAGATGAAGCATATGGTAAGTCTAACACAAGTTGGAATTAGATTAAATTTGTGGCAAACCATTCTTTTGTGTGACAGGGAATCAACAGCAAGGGAACCTGATATCAGGGGTCTGTATGCTGCTGATTGAAAGAAACGATGATTTGAGTAGTTGAACTGTAAATGAAAGAAAAATCCAAGTGCTAGAAAAAATCTAAGACCAGAATAATTGTGGAGCTGCCATCTGAGAGTTTCTTAGGATGAGGTTGAACAGACTTTTCTTTACTGCATAAAGGGCCTGATAAGCTTCTGATGAACATAAGAAAAGCCACCCAAGCAACAAAATAGCCAACAAGGCCTCTCTGAACAGCGACCATGACTGTTACTGCACAGTTATGTGGTGGCAATAAATCATTGCATCAATGTAGTCACTGGTTAACTTAGTACCTGATTTGCAGCCACATTTCAAATCTCAGCTTAGGAGTTACATTCTTGGGTAGTTTGTGGTCACTGCACAAAGCAAAATACAATGAAGTTCTTTTTTTTACGAAGCACAAAGAATTAAAAATTTGGCTTTGGCTTCATAATGCCAAATGCTGTCAGTCTGAATACAGAAATTTCTGGACACATTTGTCAACTCTCCAACATCTAAACAGAGAGCTTCAGGCCTTTCTCACCTACCATTTTTTTGCATGATTCCTAAGCCCATTCTCTCTGACACAACAAAACTGTAAATATAATTCCAAATGGTGAAGAACGGAAAAGGTCAGAGAATATTTGCAAACCTAAATTTTAAGTTCAATTAAATGAATTGGTTCATTGGGCTTTATCACTAACAAACACCTAAATACAAATCTGCTTGTGCAGGCAAACAAATTTAAAAGGCAATAAAAGAAATATGAGGAGAAATAAAAACTTATGACTGCACATTAAACACCTTCCTCCCAAACAGAAACAAGGATGGAAATTACCCTAGAGTTTGGCTGGCCCTAATTTTTAATTAGTTAGTTTATGCTTAAGCCATAGTAACTCTTTCAAACTTACAGAGCAGTATGTCTGAAATATTAAGAACGCCATTTCCCAGTGCTAAACCAAGTTGTAACAGGATTTTTTGTAGGAAAATATCAACATGCATTGGAAAGTCAATGACTTACCAAGTAAACTCACAAAATGCCTTCTCTACCTGCCTACACACACGGATTAATTTTGATTTGCTTTGCTGTTCCTATTTTCTTGTACATGCATAGAGACTACACTAAAATGTAATCCAGCTTTTCTCATTGCAAACCCTTTAAAGAGGAAAACTTCTGAGGTGAGAGAAAAAAAAAGAAGCTTGAGAATTGCTGAGATCATGTTAGAACTGTTTCAGAATTTTATTTCCATGTTATTGAGAATGGCATGAAAAGAAAAAAATTTACAAAACTATGCCAGAGTCAATTTGCTAATCTGTGATTATATCTAATCTTTGTTTCTCTCTATGTCACCTAGTTATATAAATTAATACAGGCAGATCTGACTTTCAGGTCATTTTCTGCTCAGATAAGACAAACGCCTTACTGGAAGATAAACATTTGCACCACTCACTTATCACAAAAGAGTGGGGGAGGAAAAAAAGGGGATTAACTGTAACATTGAAGGAACACCAAATCTGGGTGCACTGGCATGCAGGCGGTGCTTGAGCCTGACTGTACCCTCTGATCTGGACAGCACAAGTGGGAGTCATTAACCCTCTCAGTCTCTGGATAATCTCGGAGTAAGGCATATGTCATCTCCTGCATGTATGTTTTAGAAGTCTGCTTGAAAATTCTGGGACTTGAGGGGAAAGGCACTGTGTACGGACTGGGGATAAGGGAAATTGGATTTCTTTAGACTAGGAAGGTTTTCAGTGTTCTGCAACCTCCCCAGAAAGTCCCAAGTACCAGAGCGAGAAACATCAAATTGAAGGATGATTGCATTTCTCCTGTATTTGTACCCAGTTGTACTCTGTACACAGAGAATGAAGCTTTCAGAGGCACTTTCAGGAAGAAGCCCAGGAGTCAAAAATGTCTTCTTTGACCTTCTGGTTTCCTTCCAGAGGTCACAGTCAACACCATCCACAAAGACTCTGGCAACCACAGAGGAATACCTCTGAAAGGACAATCTTCGCAAAATGATGTATGCCTTTCAGAAACCTTATACAGTCTCGGCTTGAGAAACAGCTCAGATGTCCCTCAAGACTACACAGAAACATTAGTTATACAAACACCTGGCCATATTCTTCTGTGAATGAAGCTGGAGTGAAGGCGAAAAAGAGGATAATTGAACTGCTTGTGTGCTAGCAGGTGAGGAATGGCTATAAGGAGAAGAGGAGGATGGATAGTGATAGCTTTTTGTTTTCAAGAGAGGAACAAAAGCAGAACAAGCCTTCTGGCCTCTGAGCTTCTGAGTGTTTCCCAGGGTAGAGAGATCTCATTGAGAAGAGCTCAGGCAAAATGAAGTGCCCACAGGACGGAAACAAGAGAAAGAAAGAAATTTAATTTGTTCAAAAATTCTGCAAATCTACCATTTCATCTTAAAACAAATCATTTTGAAACGCAAAAGAAGAAATCAGGAAAAAGAAGGCATTTAAATTGAATTAAGCTACCAAAACAGTATGAGAGCCATGAAAAATGGCATAGGTCAGAAAACTCTGCAGGGGGAGTCTGACAAACTGCCATGATGAATGGCAATTGAACTTTGTCACTTGATTCCAAATACATGATCCATCACAATCCTGCCTGTCATCTGGTAAGGTCAAGAGTCTCTGTGTTCAGTTGTTAATTTTCTACCCCTCTTGGCTTCTAACAGGAATTACCTAAATTGATATGGTGTTTACCCAGGCACAAATGACAACCATCAAAACATTTTCATTCTGATAGGCTCATGTGTGTGGTATGGAAGCCTAATTTTCCGGAAGTAAAGCTGTGTATCAAAGACAACATCTAGAGTTCTCTTAGCTACATATAGACTATTAATACTTCATGTGCTTCTAGGAAAGTGCAATCAAGAAATTAACAAAATGGGCTCTGCTCATGAAGGAACAAAATGCTCATAATGCAGACAGGGAATAAGTTGTTGTAAGATATAAAAAAATCTTTTCTGAGACTAAGTGTTCCAGCTGATTGTGAGTTTGTATTAAAGAGCTTTACACAGTGTGTTGGGTTTGTGTGGCAAACTTTTTACAGCATGAGGGCTACAGAGGTGGATTCTGTCAGAAGCTGCCAGAAGTTTCCCCTGTGTCCAAGAAAGTCCCATCACTGGCCAAGGTCAAGCCCATCAGCAATGGTGGTAGTGCCTCTGGAATAATGTATTTAAGAACGGGGAAAAAAACCTGTGCAGTAGCAACCACAGCCAGAGAAGGAAGGAGTGAGTACACAGGACAGCAAGAGCCCTGCAGACACCAAGGTCAGTGCAAAAGGAGGGGCAAGAGGTGCTCCAGGTGCTGGAGCAGAGGTTTCCCTGCAGCCCATGATGAAGACCATGGTGAAGCAGCTGTGCCCCTGCAGCCCATGTTGTTCCACAGTAGAGCAGAGATCCACCTGCAGGCCATGGAGGACCCCGCTCTGGAGAAGGTGAACGTGCCTGAAGGAGACTGTGACCCTGTGGGAAACCTGTGCTGGAGCAGGCTCTTGGCAGGACTCAGGGAGAGAAGAGCCCAGGCTGGAGCAGGTTTGGTGGAAGGACTCATGACCCTATGGGGGACCCACCACAGAGCAGCCTGTTCCTGAAGGATGGCATGCTGTGGAAGGGATCCACACTGGAGCAATTTGTGAAGAACTGCAGCCTGTGGGAAGGGCTCACACTGGAGAAGTTAATGGAGGACTGTCTCCTGTGGGAGGGACCCCACACTGGAGGAGGGGAAGAGTGTGAGGAGTCCTTCCCCTGAGGAGGGAAGAGGGGCAGAGACAATGTGTGATGAACTGATCACAGCCCTATTGCCTGTCCCCCTGAGCTGAGGTAGAGAAGATCATGAGTGAAGCTGAGCCTGGGAAGATGTTTTAAGATTTCGTTTGTACTTCTCATCATCCTCTGATTTGACTGGAAATAAAATAAACTAATTTCTCCAAGTTGAGCCTGTTTTGCCCCTGATGGTAATTGCTGAGTGGTCCCTTCCTGTCCTTATCTCAATCCACAAGCCTTTGGTTGTATTTTCTCTACCATGTCCAGGCACAGAGCAGAGGGATAGAGTGGCTTTGGTGGGCACCTGGTGCCCAGGGCCAACCCACCACATACATGACAAAACAATGTTAAAACTGAAAACTTATATTATTTTTAAAAAGCCAGTCAGCTACTGGGCAGCAGCAGGTAGCTCAGAGAACTGAATAACAATGGCATTTTACATTTATAAAATCATTTATGTTCCAGAGGATCTCAAAACACTTGGGGAGCTTTTTTGTTCATTATAGGAGGGAAAGCAGCTCCAAGGAAGCCTTATATACCCTTCATAATTAGCAACAAAGAAAACAGATCATAAGCAATTTCTGTGTGTTCTGTAAATATTGGCATGTTTAGTTCTAAATAGCTTTAGTTGCACAGCTGTAAATTTAGTAAACTCATCTTAATCATGAAATACATAATGAGCAAAAACACTTAATTAGTATATCTCCCTCAGAAATTATTTACCTAATGAGATGTAATTGCAGTGAATGCTGTTTAATCGGAACACTATTAGCATATATTCCATACCATGGTACCTACTCATTACTAAGGACATTCTGTGGTGGTTAACCCAGGTGTTAAAATCAGTGCAAAATCTAGCTTTCCACCAACTGATACAAAAGTTGCCAAAAAAGACAGTTTATGTGAACAGAATGTGATTTTTGTTCTTGCATTTCTATTCAATTACCGTATTTTCTGTCAGCTTTTTCCCTAATTCTAAAATCAGAGACTTAAAAACTGAATGCTAGGAAGTATTTGTCATTTCTTCCATTTGGGCAAACACTCTAAATTCCTACAGGCAATTACAGAACTCGTTCACACAGTCATAAAAATTGCACATGCAAATGGAACATGGGCCCCAAGTTTTCACAGATTATTATTCTCAAAATGTCTTATAACCATAAAAGTCACTTAATTAGGACTCTAGGATAGCTAAACAGATTTCCCAGTTACCAGAATACAAATGTACCCCAAACCAGCTGTAAATCTGAGGAAAAAAAGAAACAAGATTGGCAGGCATGTTGCCTTGCCCTCTCTCTGCCTGCAGCTGCTCCATCATGAGCTGGCAGCTGAGCAGTGCCACTCTTCACCTGGAGGACTGTGACAGGAGACAAGGTGATGGGGGTCAACAGTTCACCCAGCAAGGGGGCAGACGAAAACCAGGCAACCACACTTCTGAGCTAACAGGGCACTCACTGACAGCTGGAGGTGACATGTTTTCTCGTGAACTAGTAGTAGTTTAGAGACACAATGCCTCCAAAATGCATTTTGAATTCACATTTATTCATTCAGAGACAAAATCTTAGCCCGTTTCTATGTTTTTACCAGTGGAATAAACAGTCAAGAAACTACACTGCAGGAACTGCTGAGATGAACCCAAACTCACCCACTTTCTCTGCTACACTACATGGTGATCTCAAAATAGTTTTCCAAAAGCTAAATGGAGCTGTCAGAGCTCAAATGACCCTTATCTAGCGCTGTGACCCATATGGCTGTGTCTGTGCCATGCAGCCACTGCACTATAAGCAGTCATTTGGGCCTCTCAAGGCCAAATCCTCACTCACATTGTCATGGCACTGGAATTCACAAGGTGTCTGGGACAACAGTGCTCCAACCCAGTGCTCTGAGAACCACTCAGAGGTGCATATAGCCCACTATGACACTTCAGCTCATTGAACAGTGAGAACAAAGAGACAGCATGGAAAAACCTTGACATATGAAATCTAACTTTACCAAGCTACATCTTTTGACAGGGAGCACCAAGGGCAAAGGACGGCATATTGCCCAGTAGACCCCTCACAGGGCTATTTCACAACTGGAGCAGGCAGTACCTCTGTGAGCACACAGAAACAGAGCCACCCCTGCTGCCCTAGTCTCACGAAGCTCTTCTTTCAGTATTCAAAAGTAAGGATAATAGGTCCACGGGATGTCAGTGTCCTATCTTCAGTGCTCCTCAGACCACCCCATCCACGTCATGAACAAACACATGAGTTCATACATAGGGCACATTCTCCTTGCAGTTTCACATGGTGTTTGTCAATCTCCACCATCCAAAGTCCACAGCCAGTACTACTGAGTATGCAGGCAGCCACTCTCATGTGAGATGGCTTCTTGAGGCCAAGGGCTGGCTTGCGCTCTGTCTTCTAGATGAAAGCAGGCAGAGAGGGAGAAAACGAGGCACAGGCTTGGCACTGCCCTTGCATAGAGAATCTCTCTATCATCCATTTCATAATCACCACCATACAGCTTGAACAGGGCCAGATTTCCTAATCCAACTTGCAGCTGAAGCAGAAGTCCCCCATCCTTGTCCAGGGACATCTTCAAAGTGCTCATACAGCAGTCAAGTGAGACTGTTATAACAAATATGTCCAAAGAAAGGAGACAAAAGTTCCCTTTATCTCCAGAATAATTTGGATAATGTTCTCTCCTGGATCAGGATGTTCTGAATGCACGTGATGATTGCTCACTGTATCTAGGACAGGCCTTGTCACAGACAGAATTATGCACGTCACCCATAAAAGAGAAGCAACAATATACTTAATTGATACAAAACTGTGAGCTTACAAAGTGCAATGGTAAATGCAACAGTGGTTTAATGGCAAGGCATACTTGACTACTTACTGTATAGAGAACAGTCAGACAAAACTCTCAGTGAGAGCTCACAGGCTTATGTGTGGGGAAATACCACACCAGACCCACATTTAAACATTTCAAAAAGGCAGATCTCATATGACTTCAGCTCTACACAAATGAAAACTGAGGACTGACCCATGATGTTAAAAGCATTCCTGTGCCATTGGGGTTGCTCTGTGTCACCCTGGAAGAACAACTGCCTGGACAGATGGCCTAAGACAGGAGCTTTTCTGCCCATTGTGATTTCTACATGATGGCAGGACTCTAGAGTATCTTCTTTGCTCACGATCCCTGCAAATGGGAAAAGAAACTTTAATTATGCTGTGCAAATTAAGAGCAAAATATTCTTCTGGCACAGGTTAGCTGTGTATCACTTTTTTATGTGTTTTTCCTCTTGATAAGGTGCTGTGGGGGTCAATACAAACTACTACACCATCGATCCTCAAAGGGATTTATTTTTACAGTTCCAGTGCAGTAATCCAAGGCATCTTCCCCAGGCATGTCAGGTTCAGCTGACCTCCAAACAAGCACTTTTTCTGTGGGAGCACTGGGGTAGGCTCCCACATCTCCCCACTCTTGCTACAAGGTGCTGGTAAATCTGTGGCAGAAATCAGCCTGGCCCACACTAATAGGCCAAAAGCAGGCAGTTTGGGGCAAAACAAGTATTAGACGTACTTTGCTGAGGTCCTCGGGGGATAGATATATCTATTTACCTATTAATGTGCAGCATACCATAGGGTGCAACTGGAGTAATGTTGAGGGTATGGGTATAAAAAAAGTGATATTCTACCGAGCTGGCCCTTTGGGAGTGACCTAACAGATGAGCATGAACATAAATGATAATGCTGCAACTTGCAAGATTTTCAGCATCCCTTAAGACTTAAAGCCCATTAACAACGACAACACTCAAGAGACCTTACAGGTCCTTTATTTTCAGGCAGTCTAAATTACATGTGTTTAAGTAGATGGCTTTTACTAGCAGCTGATAACACTGAACAGATGAGAAGCATTATGCCCATCAAAGCACAGAAGAGGCATAGTAAAGAAGGAGTAAACATGTATTTGAAAGATTACCGTTGTTCTGTGCCTCTTGTGCAGTTTTAAGTACCTGGAACAGTCACACAAAGTACTAGTAGCTTTAGCTCTTTTATATCCTGACATTCGTATCTCTGAGATCTTCAGAGTGACTCTGCCTTCCTTTCTCCAGTGACATTCTCCACAGAAATTACTTTGGGTATCCTTTCTGATTTGACTATGCCACAAAAAGGGTATCAGAAACCTCAGACTGGGAAGAATTTCGTAAGTATTTATATTTCTGGACTGGCAGCTTTCCAAGTGTGCCTGGGAGCACTCTTCCCAGAGGATGAGGGGCAAAAAAAAGGAAAATGGGAAGAAAGAGAACAAGCATATTATACATCATTCACAATCTCATCCTACTGTGCTGTCTGCTTGCTTATCAGCAGCAAGTTTGCCAAGCAAGGAAAGTGCACATTAAGAAAATCTTGCTAAAATAACAACCTGATTTCAAGTTTCAACTCTCACAGGCAAGGAAACTGACAGCTACTGGTATTAACAGAGCAAAAGGCACACACAGCCATTTTCAGTTTGGAGATACTTGTCCACCAGACTGCAACAGGACTGGCAAAGTTCTACAAAGGAAAAAGAAACCCTACATTTATTTAGTACAAATCTCCCAATATCATTTGCTTTAATATCTGCTTTAATAAGATCTTAGCAGTATATCTGAGGTAATACATTTTCTATCAATGACTTTCCTGATGAGAAAGTAACATAAACCACTTGAAGCAGGCAGAAAGAATGGAGAACTTTGTGTCAAGTGCAGAAGATTTTGTTGGCTCCACAAAGTCTTAAGTACAATCTTGGAACACGACACTGAGGTCCTCTGCCCTGAGTTTTTCCATTCTTCTTGCAGGAACACTGATGCTTACAAAATTGCCAGTCTTCTTAGCACTTGACATACACTATTGAATCTCCTGATGGAAGGCAAGGTGCTAGAACAAGAATATTAGAAATGCTTACTCACTGAGTATCAGAAAACATTGATGTTACACATTGCAGTATTCCAGAAGCTCATTTAAAACAGTTTATCACAAACTCAGAAAGATGTTCTGTGGTTTCTAGGACTAGTTAATGAGATTTCATCCTTCAAAGCTATGATGTGGATTTGGGTTTCTAACAGAATTAAAAATATACAGAATTTTGCCTCATTTGAGTCTAAGACCTCAGCTGTGTTTTTCTGATGTGCTTTGGAGTAATTCGGTGTTTAAGGCATAACAAAGGCTGAGTAAAAGGAGACTGCGATATACTTAAATATCTTTCTTACTAAAATAGCACAACAGACAGGCAGAAATTAAGGAACAAACAGGGTTACTGCATTTATATTATGTGAAATTACTGTTTTCTCCTCAATATGTAGAAGAACAGTTCTAGCTAGAAGCCTCCAAAACCAAGAGAATGTGTAAGTCATGACTACATCACACCAAGCACAGACAACAGAGTGAGTGAAAATCACACTGGCTTCAGAAGCCAACAAAGGATAGCTGCTGTAACATATTTTATTCCACAAGCTGCAAGAGCCATTAGCTTGGGCACAGTGCCATGGCAACACAGATGAGTAGGAGCAAGGCTTTACATGCAAGACATTATATGTTTTCAAGAACAAGGCACTATACCCAAACAGCACTGTTCTGCACTTTGTGATCCTCATGCACATTTGAAATCCTTATACCTTTATACACAACAAAGGAGTTTGTTCCTAAAAAAAAAAAAAATTTAAAAGGGCAGGCTTCAGATTGGATGTTTTTATTGCAAAATATTGTACTGGAATAGATGGAACAGCGTTTCAAAAAGTTGTAAATGTACATTACCCAGAGGAAAAGATGCCCTCATTTTCCAGCTCCATCCAAGATTTTCTTCTCTTGTGGATTCAGTAAAGAGACTGTTGCAAAGGAAAGACAAATCGTTGTGGGAGATAAGACGCACTTAAAATTTAAAGTGAGCAGGAGGGGCAGTCAACTACCTGCTGAGCCATACTTGGAAAGCCTTCATCTGAGTTCAAACATAAAAGCCTGTTCTCAGCTAGGCTTTTCTCACAAAGCAGAACTGATCCCTCAGCATGCTCATTCTTAAAAGAAACTGGTAGCAACAAGGATCTCAGCTTCCAACAGAAATGGAAACAATATCAAGCAGAGGGAGTTCTAATAAGGGTCCATGAATTTAGGAATTTTTGTAAGAGATGCATTACCAAATGGGGGCTTACTAGGTGCATGAAGGGACATTCTCTTGTGCCTTCTGTAGTGCATCTGTGGTAAATAAGACACTGATGTAAGTGTAATTTGTTCTTTAGGGCTCTACAGCTTGCTGTCTTTACAGTTCAAGAAAACTAAGTGTAATATTATAACATATGCACATACATATGTATGTACACATATATATTTATAAACTGATGTATCTATGTACATACAAAGATTTAGTATATGAATGCACTCCTGAAGATAGAAAACTTCACGTCCCATAGGCATGCACACAGAATGTAACTCTTCATAGGAATATTGTATTCAGCTGGTGAAGTTTTCAAATTTCAAGTCTGTGGACCTCTATATAAAATATATGTGCAAGTTTTAAAAATATTCCAGTATCCTTTTTTTTCCCTGATCACATGTAATTTGGAGGTAAAATCCTTGCACAGGCAAAAGAAAAAGATTATCATGTGTCATATAGTAGATTCCACTTTCAAAGCTCATGGAAACTATACATACTTGTCTCTTTTTGTAATCAAATGTGAAGTATTTTCCATTACTTGCATAGCAGGAGAAAATTTCAAAAATTCATATCACTTATGGGTGCCAAAAAGATATCTGACACAGTCCCAAAGAAGAAATGGATCTTCACTATGCAAAAATCTTGATTTCTGCTATGACATTGTATTGGGAACTAGAAGTAGAAATTTTGAGATGATGATTTTGTTCTGTCCTAAAGCAGAACAACCTGCAGGTCTTTTAGGGGACATTCAGAGCCCTGTTCTCCTAACTATCTCCGTAGGAGCCAAAGTATCTGCTGTTAGTCACAGAAATGGAAAATGCTCCCATTATTGCTTCATGTTAGCGTAGAACTGCCATAAGGCATCTGCCACTTCTCACACAGAATATATGGTGTAGGAAAGTACCAGATAGTGTGTGTAGACTTCAGTGGTTGACCAGAAAATCATTATGCAGTTTTGTTTCATTATTCATTCACACTCTTACCAGTAACTGGGCTGATTGCTCTCCCATTCTTCTTCTTGGTTAATGTTTAACATGATCCTACAGAATAAGAGTTGTGTGGTTCCATATGCCAGTGGGTTCTGAAGAATGAGCATTGTATTAACCCACCAGGTGTGCAAACAGTTCTTCACCTGGCAACAACACAACATACCCTAGAGCCAAGACAGGAATTTGAACAGCACTGGGGCTGGAATCTAACATTTCACAGAGCTGAGATTCATCTCTGCTTAGAACAGAGCAGGAGTTTTCAGTATCTCCATATAGCCACTTTTGCTGCAGCAGTAAATTCTCAGCTTGCTGTCAAGAGACCAGAGGACTCCAGTGGAAGACATGGTGATTTCAAGAACAAAGGCTGTCAACCATTCAGTACCTCAGCTGGTCAATAAGGCTGCTACATATGCTTAAAAATGATGCAGACTGAAATACCATAGGAAATTTATATGTGAATTACTTCTTTCCATGGGCATGTATATCTGAAAGCAGACTATTTGAAATGACCCAGTTTGCAACATTACTTCACTGGGTCCCACTGGAACACAGGCCAGCATTGTGCCCTTGTGGCAAAGAAGGCTAATGGAATCCTGGGCTGCATGAAGAGGAGTGTTGCCAGCAGGTTGTTGGGCAGGTGACCTGCCCCTCCATTCAGCACTGGTGAGGCCCCACTTGGAGTACTGTGCCTGGCTGTGGGATCCTTAGTACAGCGGGGACATGGAGCTGCTGGAGAGAGTGCAGCAAACAGTCACTAAGATGATGAAGGGATTGGAACATCTCTCCTCTGAGGAAAGACTGAGAGACCTGAGATTGTTCAGGCTGTAGAAGAAAAGGCTCAGAAGAATCTCGTTATGTTGTACACACTCCTGAAGGGAAAGCACTAACAAGACGTAGCCTCTTTCCAGTGTTTCCCTGTGACAGACCCAGAGGCAACAGGCACTAACTGAAAGACTGGTTCCTTTTGAACACTTTTTTACTGAGAAGGTGACTGAGCACTGACAAAGATTGCCCAGAGATGTGGTGGAATCTCTATCCTTGAGAGACATGGTCTTGCGCAGCACACTCTAGGTCCCCCTACTGGAACAGGGAGGTTGAACCAGATTACAACCTGAGGACCCTCTCAACCTCAGCCTCACTACGATTTTGTATTTTGTTCAGTGAAAATGGCAAAAGTAACCATATGAAAAGTTTCAGTTAAGGAAAAAAATCAGAAGTAAATTTTGGGATTATTAAAAATAGCATCACACTTGTCAGAGTTCTCCAGTATGGTGACTGGAAAGAGGCATAAAATTGCAATAATATTTTACCAGAAATGGCAATACAAATTGAGATAAAATTATTATTGGGTTCTATTTATCATACTATTTAAGAGAAAAAAATAGAACTAGTACATGGCACATAGCTGAGTAGAAAAGACTGCTTCCTCCACACTATTTATCATGCTGCTCTGTATGTTCTGTACCATGCTTCTGAACTGTATTCACAGACTGTATACACAGGTATGGTCATACAATGTCTAATGACCTATCAAGACCACTTAGACACAAAACAAAAAGGATTCCTGAAAATAAAGAAAGATACAGGAGCTGTACTTCTTCATTTGGCATTGCCACATGCTTCTGAACACTAGTTCTCTTAACAGAATGGCTATCTTGATGCAGTTTTTGGTGGCTAAGAAAACCTTCAGGACAAATCATTTCAATTAAAGAAATTAATAAGAACCTCGGATTATGCACAAGACAAAATATGCATAAATCTGTACTTGTTTATTGCAAAACATATAAAAATGGCCTGTGTCAACAATCTCATGACAATGTTGTTATCTATTAGCCTACAAGAGACAGAAATTTAACCAAAATGTAAGAGATATGAAGGAAACTGCAACTTGTTATTTCCTTTCTAATACTTCAGTATTCTCAAATATCTTTCCTGCCTGTCTGTATGCACCGTACTGCCTTACACCACAAAAATGATAAATGAACAAAGTCAACCTCTGACTTTTTGATCTGTCTCTTAGGATAAGCACATAGGCTGCTTTGGACAATAAGGTCATAATTCAATTGAAGTCTTCAAACAGTTTCTGCAATTCAAACACAAGTGAAATTATGATGCCAAGAGATTAAATTCCAGCTCTGTTTAGATAAGTCTGGATATCTCCAAAATAGCATCTGTTAAAATATTACAAGATACATAAATTATAGCACTGCCAGTACGAATCCATGAAAGAAAACCAGGAAGCTGTAAAGATAAAGTATGAAAAATGGAAAAAAAGGATATGGAAATAAACCCCAACTGACTTAAAAAAAAAAAAAGGGAGAGAGAGAAGAGATTATTATAAAGTAATGGGCTGACATTACTAAGGAAAAACAGAATTAGGGTCACTTTCACTGTGCTTTATCTAATTCCTAATCTAATGTCTCAAAGAAGGCTGATACTGGAGAGAAAATCAGGCTTTGTAAACCAAACACTCCAACTAATTCTCCTGTGCACTGTACTCACATTTGGTCTGAGAGATGAAGGACTGCAATTCATAATCTTAATTTGAATAAGATTCCAAAAGGTATTCTGCCTGACTTTCACAGTCATTCTCACAGAGTGCATGGTATCTGTCCAGTATTAATGAAGGCAATGAACTGCCTTTCACCAATGAACATAAAGGTTTCCATTCTTCTGTTTAGGTCAGTGCTGGAGACAAAACAGTTCACTGGCTGACTGCATGACAACTAAGGACAGATCCTGTTGTAAAACAGACCAGTCAAATACACAGCTGTGCCTATTCTTCACCTGTGTTACATAAGTTTTCAGAGGCACTCAAGTCCTCATCTTGACTTACAGGAAGGAAGAAATCCAGTGAGAACACAAACATTTGTACGTGTGCCTGTAAGTCTGACATAGGACAAAAAATGTAATTGTATTTGGTAGGAAACAGGAGTTAAATCCAGAGGCTGACAGCTCTTGAAGCACATTCCCAGATGCACTCCCAGGCACTCAAAACTCTTCTAAGTCCAGACAATCCACCACTGCTACAGGCTAGAAACACTTAGACTCATACAGGTGTTACAGCCTGTAAACACAGATCTAGATCTGTTACGTGCTCTGTGCTGATTACCATCGGCATATGTCCTTGAGGAAAAAGAAGGGCCTAAAAGCAGCCATGATGCCCCAAGACAAGACAATTCAGGACATTTCATGCAATAAATTATCTTACGAATATTCCTAATGCAGACAAGCCACTAATGCAGGGAAAAATAAAGTGAACCTTCATAAATCTGTGAAAATTAGTTTACTCACCTTCATATTGTTTGTCATAGCACACGTGGTATGGACAAGGCATGATCAAAACTGCAAAAATACCACACAGTTTTCCCATAAACACCCTGCAGAAATTCCGTACCACTTGGGCACTGCACTTGTGTTCCTCACTTAATATCACAAGACTTTTCTCTGGGAAATATTTGAAACCCAAATCCTCAAAACCGCACCAAAACCAGTCACTGCACTTGGCAGAATGTTAATACAGGAAATAATTGTCCACAACCTGCAGAATATTGGTTTCTTCTAAGTCCCAGGTAGCACTTTTTTTCAGTAAAGATTTTAAGACCAATTCATCTCTCAGTTAAAATATTTCAGACCTGAGCATTTCACAATCTTTAGCAGGAATACAGTAAACTTACAGTAAACTTTTAAAGTTTTATACATGATTTAAGAAGGCATACATAGAGACAAAGGAGAACTCTGCTATTAAGTAGTCTGATGTTTCTGGGAGTAAGTTAAATGTCTAATTTTACTTAGAAGCTTAAGAGACATAGCATCTACTATTCCTCAGCAGCCACGATAACATTTTGGTGACAAATTTTCATTAAGTTCATCCATCCACAGTGGTCTGTCTTAAAATTTCAAAGTCTCAGTCTTCTACTACATGCACAGGTGAACACAATAACCACTGTTGGAACAGAATCCACATCAGACGAACTAGAGGTGGAAACACCTAAAACACAGAGGTATGGGGTTTCAACAGGGAAACATGAATTCTTGAGTGAATCAAGTGTACTGAGCTCTAAACCAATGAGCAGCACTTCTAGCAGGAAGCAGACCCTTTTGGTCTGTGCCAGTGCTCCCACAGCAGCAGTCTCTGCTTTGCCTACATGACTATTCTGAAAATAACTCCTTTTGTCATATTCTCATGGTGCCTTTAGAAACACAGGAACTGGCAGCTCCTCAGTCTACAACCTTTGTGTGCTGTCCCTGCTTCCATTTCATTGAGTCACTCACATCCATTTCATTGAGTCACTCATTCACATGTGTACAGGATTAAAATACATTGTGGTCCATATGTTAGTCAATGGTCATGTATTTTTACCAGATTTCTTCTACAAACTACGAGCTCTCCTCCTTCTCCTGAAGGATTCATATTCCCAGCATGTATTTCTGAGTGCATGCCACTGAAGTTTCTTACTGCTGATTTGAGCACAGTGGAATGTCAGTATTTGGGTGGTCCCTTTGCCAATGCAGACTCCTTGCAATTTCTGGGTGGTCAACTCAGTGCCAGATTTCTCACCTGTGGTGAAAATACTGATTTGCTCCAGGGAAACAGACAGCACAGTAAGTCATATAAAAGATGCCACTGGGAACAATTTTTCTAAAAATTGAGATCCTATAAAATACTTTTTCTTAATACACAAATATCCTAAGCATACCTCCAAGATGATTCTTCACTGTTTTTCTAAGTACCTCTTGCCCACTTACAAGCAACAGCAACAAAAAAAAGAATTTTCTGCCCCAGAGACAAACCCAGTACAGTTGTATTTCACTCAGAGTGGATGACTTAAAAAAATCCCCAAACTCTAGTGTGCAAACCTGGCCTCAGGAAATGGGTCAGTGGGCTATGGTCTCCCCCTGCCGGGCCCAGCCAGAGATGATTTTTAGCACAGCTGATGAGCTGGCTTTCCTTGTGGATATATTATTCTCCTCCAGTCATGTTTACTTCTCCGTAAACCTGAGATAACTGGACAATAGTACCGCTTTTATCTTATATCAAGTCCCTGGAACCCAGAAGGCAAATTTGGGCAGTGTGGGCTTTGGTGGTGACAGATTCTTTACGCAGTTTGCCACAGTGGTCAAAGCCCTTTGGTGGTCTTAACAGTGTAAGACAAATATGATTTTTAAGGCTCTTACACTATGGAGAAGCAGCACACGTGTTCCTAGTTTCATGGTGAGATAGCCCTCATACCATGGCCAGTAAAGTAACCCACACAAAATTTTCCTAGTGCTAGAATGAGCTTGTGGCAACCTTGCGGCAACCTGGCAGTCTGAAGGTTGTGGGGACACTGGTAGTAAAGTGCAGCGCAAGAAAACTTACAACTTTTAGACGAGGACTAGGATAGGGAGCATTTCAATAACCTGGACATACACAAGTCCATGGGAATTGACAGGATGCACCAAGTGGTGCTGAGGGAACTGGACAGTTCCACTCCCCCAGTTATCTTTGAAAGATCACAGCAATTAGAGAGGGTGTTCTTAAGCACTGAAAGAAAGAAAGCTAATATCATTCCTGTGTAAAAGAAGAGGAAGAAGGAGGATCTGGAGAAGTACATGCTGATCAGCTTTACTGTTTCTCCTGGGAAGATGATGGACAAGACAATGCAAACATATAGAGGACAAGAAGGTTATTTGAACCAGTCAGCATGGATTTACGAAGGTGAATCATTCCTGAACAACCTTATAGCATTCTATGACATGATGAGCAGCCCGGTGCATGACAGGAGAATGAGAGGTTGCTTTACCTTAACTTTAACAGAGCACTCCACAGTTTCCCATCACACCGTCCTAGACAAACTGACCAAGTACAGACCAAGTAAGTCGCAAACAAGGCGGACTGAAAACTGACAGAACTGACAGGCTCAGAGAGCTGTGATTAGTGTCACAAAAAGCAGCTGAAGGCCAGTTGTCCACAGTGTACTCCAGGCATTGATACTTGGACCAACGCTGCTTAAAATCATCACTAATGACAGGACTGAATGCACTCTCAGTTAATTTGCAGGTGATAGAAAACTGCAAGAAACAGTTAATATACCTGATGTGTGCTGCCATCCAGAGGGACTTTACAAGCTGGAGAAAAGGGTAAACAGAAACCTCATGAAAGGCAGCACAGGGAAGTTCAAAGTCCTGCCCCTAAGCAGAATTATCTGCAGACAGAGTATGTGCTGGGGGCTGGCCAGCTGGAAAGCAGCTTTGTGAAGGAGGATATTAGGGTCCTAGAGAACAAGTTGAAAATGAGCAAAGCAGTGCACTCTAAAGGCAAAGATGGGCAGCAGTTTCCCGGGCTGCACTAGGAAAAGCTTTGTCAGCAGGTCAAGCAAATTATCCCCTCTCTTTTCACAGAACTGTTGAGATACTTCTATTGTTCCTGGTCCAGATCTGGGGTCCCCAGTACAAGAGACGTGGAAATACGGGAGAGAGTCCACTGCAGGACCACCAAAACCTTGAAAGACTGGAGTATCTTTCACAGAAGGTGAGGCTGAAGAAGCTGGGTCTTCTACAGCATGGCAAATACAAAGCTCAGGAAGACCTCGTGCATTCGTAAAAATACTTGACAGAAGGGTATAAGGGTGATAAAGCTGAGGAGAAAGAAAGTAGCAGGATAGACCCACAAAAGAGCATCAGGCTGGAAACCAAAGAGCAGCGAATGTTCTGCTAGACCAGAAATTCTCTACCTTTCTCTAAGTCTAGCTTTAAGGTGACATGGTAAACAAATATGAAAATACACTGGTTTTATCCAGTTGAATAGTTCAAAGTTATTTTCACACGTGAAAAGAATATTTTCTTTCACAATGCATAATGGATACCGATTATCTGCTTTCTTTATGGTTACAGAGTCACTTTTATCATTGAAAATATGTATGAAAGTGTACCTAAAAGGCTGCCCTATCCAAACAGGGCTTTTTACACATGCTTCTCTTTAAAAGCTAAGCCCTTTCCCTTTCAAAAGCAAAATCCTTTTACAGGAATAATGCAAGGATACAGAGATGATAATTAGCCCCAAAACTTTAAAAAATATCAGGTGTACATTTTTCAACATTTCTGCAAGTCCAAAATTATGGTCAGATTTTCCTTATTAGTAATATGATTCTACCTGAGACCTTCCTGATAGTTTTTTACTAATTCAGTACAAAGTAAAAAGACGTGGAAGAACTAAATTGAAAAGAGTATTTGGTAAGGACTGGTGGTCAGCATGGCAGAGATAGGATGCACTGCTTATCTCTGAATTTTTCTGAAAGCATGAAAAGAGAGCTCTTGATCCTCCAGCTGAGTAGAAATATCAAGAAGCTCAGAAAATAATTTCTTGTCAGTGTTGGGTAAGATGCAGAGATGTTTCTAGGGTCATATAGACTTGAGGAATTAAAGGAAGCTCATGTTGATATGAGACAGTAAAAAAAGGACATGGACTTTTCTAGCAGACAACAGCCAGATCTTGCATTATTTTTTCTCAACTTTTCTGTTTCTGAATGATAGTATATTTCTGAGTGACCCTTCATTAATTACAAGTGATACCCATTTCAAGTTATGCTGTAGGTATAATTTTCTTAAGTCATCATAGTTTAAGAGGTTCTTCACTGTCTTACGTTTTTCACACGTGGAAGAAATCCTATTTTATAAGTGCATAAAATTACACAACACATGAACATTCACAGGATAGTGCCTGAGTCGGTAGAAGGCTTCCCATGACATCTTGACTTGGATATCTGTCTGCAGCTCTAGCATGTGTTTTGCTACAGACAAAACTACTAAATTTAGAAGCCATACTTAAAGTATTTTTCTGGAACACTCTACATTTTATAAAACAAAAATAAAGTATGGTTTGGTACTTGACTCGTTATCTGAAACATCAGCACTCAGTCTGTTTAGGAAAACAGTGAAGGACTTAGCTTTTCTACTGTTAAGACTAACTTGAAAATACAAACATATACACAGTGATTTACTGAAAAAAGCTTATTGAGACATAAGAGAAATGTATTTTGGAGAACAAAGTATTCAAGACACAACCAACATCCCAGCAGAGCACAGCTATTCACAATACAAGTGATCTTTACACAAATTCAGCTCAAGTGCCAAAAGCAATATCCACTTTTACTTTACCTCTAACATATTTCTCTATCCCATGATGAAGCCATAATTCCTTTTTGGCATGAACTACAAATTTCTACTTAATACACCAGGAGAAAGTTCTGAAAAACCTACTCCCACATGTCACATTTAGGCTACAGTTTAAATGTAAATCTCTTCCCACTTCTCTAGACTCTGCGTAAGCAAGGAATGATTGAATCTCCTCTCACATTCATTGCTTTCCTAAGCCTCACACCAACGATTATGTTACACACAAAATCTTCTTATGCCATATTCATAATACACCAAACAATAAACACAATTCAAAATAGCTATTGATGCAACAGCTGATCCACACCAGAGACTTACACCTACCTATCGACCTCCCCATAAATGTCTAGGACTTTCCCTACACTTGGAGATAATAACTGCAGATCCCTAAGTGCAATCACAGGTTTTATCTGCAGTCCTGAAGGACTCCGTTACCTTAGATACTCACTTTGCAGTTCACAACTCCTGTCTAAAGCAGTGTTGGAGGAGGTCATGGTTAGTTGTTTTTCCATTCTCTTTTACATCTTTGGAAGCAGCTGCTAATTGATTTGCCTGACAGAAATTTCCATGCAGCTTCCAATGACAGAGAATTATGCAGGAAGAACGAGTAGATGAGAACCTCTATAGATACATAAGAGCAGCCTGACATTCACAAGCCCTGGTCCTCATGGGGAACTTCCAACATCTCGTTATCTGGTGGAGGGAAAACACAGCAGAGCATAAGTAAACCAGGAAGTCCCTGGAATGCACTGATGATAATTTCCTTCTCCAAGTGATAGAGGAGCCAACAAGGAGAGATGCTATGCTGTACCTTGTTCTCACCAACAAGGAGGGGCTGATGGGGAATGGGAAGCCCAAATGCAGCCTTGGCTGCAGTGACCATGCAGGCATGGAGTTCAAGATCCTTAGTGCAGCAAAGAGGTCACACAGCAAGCTCACTACCCATGAGCTGTGGAGAGCAGATGTTGATGTCTTCAGGGATCCACTTTGTAGACTACCATGGGATAACTTCCTGGAGAGAAGAGGGGCCTAAGAAAGCCAGTTGATATTCAAGGACCACCTCCTCCAAGCTCAAGAGTAATGCATCCTGAAAACAGCAAGTCAGGCAAAAACTCTGGGAGGCCTGGAGAGATGATCCCGACAATCTCAATCACAAAAAGGAAGGATACAGAGGGTGGAAACAAGGATAAGTAGCCTGGGAAGAGTACAGAGAGATTGTCTGAGCAGCCAGGGATCATCTTCATTAAATCTGGCCACAGAAGTCAAAGGCTAGCCAGAAAAGATTCTACAGATATATCCACAATAAAAGGAAGACCAGGGAAAATGTGGGCCTCTCCAGAAGAAAATGAGAGACCCAGTTATCCAGAATTTGGATAAGGCTGAGGTACTCAAAGACTTTTTTTTCCTCAGTCTCCACCGGCAAGTACTCCGGTGTCATGACGCATCAGTAGGGAAGGGTGTTTATTATAAAGTCTCATCAGGCTGTTCAAAGACACCAGTCCACGTGACGGAGAACTCTTAGGCTTTTAAGTCTGTCATCTTAACTCTGGCAAGTAGTCCACTATTTAGTCTCAAAAGTGTTGGTTAACAAGCCCTTAACTTATACAACACACTTCCACAAGCTCCCAATTCCTGCAACAAACTCCAATACAGAGTAAGGGGTAGAATATGATAGCCACACTTTGCCCAGAGAAAGCAAGGTGGGAGAGAAATTAGGATAGAAAAGAGAGAAGGGGAAGAAAGAAGATCGCCAGTCCTTACTTCCATGTTGATCCTGCCCCACAGGTACTCTGAATCTGGGATAGCAAGACAAAGAGAGGAAAAAGGGTGCAGGCAGGACCAAACCACTTCCTTTTATAGTGAGCCGGGTGCACGCCTCTTATGCAAACTAAATTTTTTGTGCCAGTTCATTCGCCCATGAGTATCCAGACCTCTAGGAGGTGAGTTGGGGTGTGCATCTCTAGGTGGAAAGGGCAGTTGGCTCAGAACAGGGCTGCCCCGCCTCCACAGGCTCTCTCTTCCCATCACAACTTTTCTTTTACAACAGTCAGAATGTTTGAGACAAAACTTGCTTGTGCCTGGTCCTCCACATTCAGCCACACCAAGCTGCAGAAGGCAAAGATGGGACTGTGAGAATGGAGAGAGAAAATTTGATTCAAGAGCTGATCTAAGAGGTCTGAAGGTACAGAAGTCCATGGGACTTGATAAGAAGCATTCCTGGATCCCGACGGAACTGCCAGAGGAAGTGGCTAAGCCACTATCCGTCATATTTGTGAAGTAGTGGAAGTGTGGTGAGGCTACCACAGACTGGAAAAGGAGAAACATAAAGTCCCATTTTTAAAAAGGAACAAAAAGACTCAGGTAACTACAGGTTAGCCAGGCTCACTTCCGTCCCCAGCAAGATCAAGGTGCAGATCCTCCTGGAAATAATGCTAAGGCACATGGAAAATAAGGAGTGACAGATAACATGGCTTCACTAAGGGTAAATTGTGCCTGACAAATTTGGTGGTTTTCTATGACAGGGTTACAGGACTGGTGGATAGGGGAAGAGTAATTGACCCTGGCGAAGCATTCGACACTGTTCCACACAACATCCTTGTCTCTAAAATGGAAAGATATGCATTTGAGAGATCCACCACTTGGTGAATAAGGAATTGGCTGGATGGTCACACTCAAAG